>OU898279.1:51233060-51490560 GCA_918026665.1 Diabrotica balteata | reverse complement strand
GGGAGATTGTCGAAAGTGTGTGATTCGGAAAAAAATAAAAGTATTTCGTAAGGATTGTCTCAAAAGGGCTGTAAAGTTTTCATAGGGCATTATAGTGTGGAGTTTCATATCAGTCAAAGGGTTGGGAATTTTATTGAAGTCATAGTAAACGCAGCCAAATATCAAGATAGCCTTGAACATTCATTTGTACCAAGTGCGCTAAATTTATATCCATACGGAGATTTTATCTTTTAGCAGAACGAAGCCTCATGACTAAATCTAGCAATGAATGGGAGAACATGACAAATTTTTGGTACATTTTTATAGCACCCTGCATCTTAGTCCAATAGAGAAACTTTGAAATACCTCCTAGTAAATAAACCTCAACGTAATTTGCCTCAACTACGTGCTAAATTGCAAGACATATGGAATACTTTCACCCCTGAATTCTGTGAAGGCCTAGTTGATACAATGCCTAATTCAGGTGAGTTCAGGCTGTTATTTAAGCTAAGGGCAACGTTAGGCCTTATTAATTTTTAATTTAGCTGACCATATTTTTATGGTCTGATTTTTTTATAGCCCACTCAACCATCTATGACCTCGTAATTTTGGTAGCCAGTCCGATGTAAAAGATTTTTTTTACCAATTTGCTGTATAGATCACACACAGTCCTTGCTACAGACAGAATAAATAGGTTTCATTCATTTCGGAAGACTAATATGGCTAAAAAATTTCGGTAGCGAGTCTACTAATATCTTTATTGTAATACAACAGTTTTTCTTTTTAATATTCAAAGTCATGGATGGATTTTGCCGTTTTGAATAGCCTTCTTATCTGTAATTTATTCTTTTTTAAGTATTAATTCTGTCAAGGTATTTTTTTCATTTGCTGCTTTGATCTATCTATGATCTTTCGTGACAGCCTGTCGTTATGGCCTTACTTACCGTTATTCAATATCTTTTATATCTTTTGTTATATCCTTATAGCAACTACCTTGTCCAGAAAGACCTTTCGAGTACCTATCAGTTTGTAGCTTTTTCTAGGTCAAATCTGTTTTTAGTTAAAGATTCTTTCTCTGGCTGTATGTAATGATATAAAGAAAAACAAAAATTTTTTTAACGAAGAAATTTTTTTGTTTACTAGAGGTCCAAGGAGTCTGGTCGTTTTAATATTCTTTCGTGTGAAATGTTGAGCACATCTGTTGCCAGCGGATTTGGATGGCAGGATAGTCTGGTCTTGTATATAGCGTTTACGGCAGATATTGCTTCGGTAACTGTTGGTAACTGTAAATCGTGGTGTAATCTGTGGTTCGTAATGTACCAAGGAGCATTGCAGATCTGGTGCAGTACTTTCAATTGGAATCGTTGAAGTTTGTGTATGTTGGTATTACTTGTTGTACCCCAGATTTGTTCTGCATATTGCCATATCGGTTTTACAATACATTTATATATTAGAAGTTTGTTTTTAGGGCTTAGATTAAATTTTTAACTCATGTACCAATACATTTTCCTGTAGATTAAGCTGAGTTAAAAGCATTTCTTCCAGATGTGAATACCCTAATTAAGTTTGACATCCATATGAATTCTTAAGTATTAAACGACGGTATAAACTGGTAGTGGAGTGTTGTTTATAAAAACTGGTGACGCGACATCTTTTTTAAAGTAAACGTTATTTGTGTTGATTTTAAACTGCTAACTTGGACTCGCCACAGTTTAAGCCAGCTCTCTAGTTTAAGTAGGTGGTTTTGTAATACTTGGGATGCTTCAGTTGCTGTAGAATTTGAAGCCATGATAACTGAGTTATCAGCATATGTAGCCATTGTTGTATTGGTCGTCGTTGGGAGATCTGATGTGTATATTAAGTAGAGGGTGGGTCCTAGTATGCTTTCTTGTGGAACTCCGGAACAAATTGGAAACAGGTTAGTGATTTCTCCACCTCTTTTGACTTAAAAGAATCGATCTGTCAGGTAGGCTCTTACAAATAAGCTTATGGGATGAGGAAATATGGATTTAATTTTAGAGATAAAACCTATATGCCAAACTTTTTCAAATGCTTGAGAGACATCTAGAAATGCAGCACACAGTAATTTTTTTGTTCGAGCGAATTTTTGATAGTCTTTACCACCCTACGAATTTGCTCGATAGTACCATGTGCTTTTTTAAACCCAAATTGATAATTCGGTAAAACATTACTATCCTATAAAATAAGCTTCAGTCTTCTCAGAAAAAGCCGTTCAAGTACTTTGGATATAATAGGCAACAAGCTAATTGGGCGATATGAAGATACTTTCATGTGATCTTTATTAGGTTTTGAAATAAGAATAATTTGAGCAACTTTTCGTTAGAGTGGAAAATAACCTGTTTTTAATATTGAATTAAATATGTAAGTAATTAAACTTACGTAGTATTTTTTTCTGCTAAAGATTTTACAATTTACGATTTACTAGTTTTTGGATTAGCATTTTGAAAGTCAGCTTAAACCTTAATTTGGTTGTTAGCAAGACATTTTAAAGTATATTTACCTGGAGTTATTTGCTGTAGTAATTCCTGTAATGGTTTGATAAACTCGACATTTTGTATAAATAAAGGTGGTGGCTGTTCATCTTTTTGATCTTCCAGCATTTCAACCTCTTCACTAGGTTTATTATTTTCAAGTGCCTCGTATCTGTTAGATGTAAGAACAGTTTTACTTAGCCAACAATCTTTGAGTGTAGCTTGTTTGGAGTTTTTCAATTCAGGACTATCATCGTTGCGTTGACGTCTCTTGTGGTGGACTGATACCCGTTCACTATCACTTTTTACCTCATCTTCATCTGTGAGATTTTTTTCTGGTTCCTCTATTTGAAAGTTTAGTAAATTTTTATGTAGATCGTTGTTGCGTGTTATAAATTCTTTCTGCTGTTCATCTAGTTAGTTGTAACTGTCTTTTAGATTTCTTCCAGGTGGAGGAGTAAGGGCTAGGCAGGATTTTCTAATGGCTGGATTTATGTCCTCAATGCGTTAATAACTAGTTGGGTCTTGGTTATCTAGTTGGTGATTCATAGTTTTCCACTAATTACAATTTGGAATCATGGAGACATTCCGGCATATTTTGTTAATATACCGGACTATTTTATTTATATTTATGTTAATAAATGTAGTTATTAAATTTGTATTAGTTCCTTGTTAAATAATTATAACAATTAAATACAAACAGTTTTTTCGGTTATTGTTTTTAACTTTCTTGACAACGAATGGCTTATACTAATTATAGGTATTAATTACAAAAAGATAAGATAATTATACACATGTTCTTATTCGATGTTTTCGACGCGAAGGTTTGAACGAGACTGGAACAAAGAAATGATGTATAATACTGCAAATATTGGTAAAAAATTCCAAAAGTCAAAAATGTCAGTGTGCTTTTTATTAGGCCATCAAAAATAGCCAAATATTAACACTGCTTTGCGACTAGATGTTTACTTCGGTTCATCTACAAAATGATTTAAATAAGCACATGTTACATAGAATAGATAAAAGAACGAACTAAGTCAGTTGATGAAAAATTAAAAAAGAGTTAAAAAAACAGACATGCTAAAAAAATTTGGTGTAAGTAACAAACTGGGTGACAACATTTGGGTGACAAACAAAGTTGCAAAAATAGCAGTAAAATTACTTAGTAATAATGGAAATTATTACTAAGTATGGTATGGTAATAATGGAACTATTTACCTTTTGGTAACATTATTTAGTCGGCTTTTATTAAGCAATAAGTGGCAAAGAAAAATGACCAGCAAAAGGCAAAATGCATTTACTTCAAAAGTTGTATCAGAAGACATCCACAAATTCAACAAGTATTAGTTTGAATGTATGTTAGTTACTATAGGTAAAATCGTAAATTACAAATATACTTGTAAAAACAAGTGGTAATTCAGTTGATACCAGCGACATGTGGAAATAAACGATTCCCATAACCTTCTTAAATTACGAGTTTCTTTTGATGGTTTGAAAGAAATGTTACCAATTTAATACAATATTTTAATTGATCCAGTAATAGTACACATTTTGTTACATTTTGTTATAATTCCACTGCAACTAATAAGCTATTTCAGTTTTTTTAGCTATTACAATTTTCTAAATATTTTTAAAAATGTTCATATATAACTTACCTCGCAAATGCTTAAATAACATAAATTTTGTCACGATAAGAAATTAAGGTAATTTAAAAACAGTTTATATACGACAGTTTACTCTAACATTATGTAAGACAATATTTGTCCAAAGTTTTCCCCACAAAAAAACTCCCAAGATCTGTTTGAAACAATCAGCCGACTCATTTGCAACTTCAAAACACCAGCCACAAAATTTACGTAATATTCTAAATGTTTTTGTTTAAGTTCCTTCTAATTTCATATTTCAACCGGTAGCACATAACTAGGAGTTGGAGGTATTCATTTGCATACACAACTCCTAAAACTTCACAACTTTATCGTCTTTTCTACAGCGCCGGATTGGACGATGTTTTATATTAAAACATATTTAGATATTTTTTAAAATATGTATTAAATTTACAGGTAGAAAGTACATATTTTGTTAATAATAAATACAACCAAAGTGTGGATTGTGAACAATATATAATAATGATATACAAGAAGGATCTGTAATTAATTTAGATATGTAGAATAAAATAAAAATGCACTGCATATTGAGATGATCTAAAGTTGGCAATCATTTTGGAAAATGGTGCTATCTTCTGTCATGAAAAATTTTTTATATGATTTGTGTTTTTATGAGATCTCTAGTATCCTTAATTTTGTTCAACATACAAGTACTTTTTGGCCTTAGGTAATTTATTTTGACAGAAATCTTCTTCTTCTTCTTTTTAACTAGCTTTACAACTCGGGGTGAGTCTTTACCGCATCCACTATCGTCCTCCATCCTCTACGATCTTGCGTTTCTATTTGCCATTGTTGTACCGCAATTCTAGATAAATCGGCTTTAACATCATCCTTCCATCTTTTTCTCGGTCGGCATACTGACCTAATCTTCTTCTGTTTATTCTCTAGTTATCGTTTACGTCAAGTGTCGTCCAAGAATATCTTCATTTTCTCATACCGCTCCAATCGGGAATTGGAAATGGTCAAGGATACCCTATTATACCTAATGAATGGCTAGTAACAACAATAATAGCCATACCCAAAAAGTCTAATGCGAGACAATGCTCGGAACATCGCACCATCAGTCTCATGTGTCATATATTAAAGGTCTTCTTAAAAATCATTCATCGGAGAATATATAAAAAATTGGAAGTTGACATCGGACCCCCTCAATTTGGCTTTAGAGACGGACTAGGAACTAGAGAGGCACTGTTTGCTTTTAATGTTTTCAGAAAATATTGACGACCTACAGAGATTACTAAACAAAGTGGTAGAAGCAAGTGAAGAATTTGGTCTGTCACTGAATACAAAGAAGACCAAATTCATAATAATTACAAATAAACGTATCAATAATATCAACTTACATGTAGGACAGAATCTCATTGAACGAGTACAAAATTACAATTACCTCGGAACAAATATTAACGAGTCAAACGAATACACCAGAGAAATAAGAATAAGAATAGAGAAAGCCTGTAGTGCCTTTAACAATATGAAACAAATGTTGTGTAGCCGAAACCTAAGCCTAAAGCTAAAAATACGAATGCTTAAATGTTATGTTTTCTCGGTCCTGTTATATGGGGTGGAGGCGTGGACACTAAATAAGCAATGTATGGGTAAGCTGGAGGCATTTGAGATGTGGGCGTACCGAAGAATGTTAAAAATCTCCTGGAAGGATAAGATAACTAACCAAGTTGTATTAGACAGGATGAACAAACAAAAGGAGGTCGTATTGAGTGCTAAAATGAGGAAACTACAATACCTGGGACATATTACACGTGGGAATAAATATCAACTGTTACAACTAATTATGCAAGGAAAGATTGAAGGTAGGCGCAGCATAGGTAGGAGAAGAATGTCATGTTGAGAAACCTCAGGGAGTGGTTTGCTTGCACTTCCATACAATTGTTTCGAGCGGCAGCCTCCAGGGTCAAAATTGCCATGATGATAGCCAACCTTCGTAGCGAAGATGGCACGTGAAGAAGAAGGATACCCTGATATTTTTACAGCTAATCTAAACAGCTCATTTGTGGTGCAGCCAAGCCACGCTGACAAATTTTGCAACCATGGTATTTTTCTAAGGCCTAGATTTCTTTTTCCTTTTATATTTTTCTAAAATATATTTTGACGTAATACGTATTTTTATCTTCGCATTAGGTAATTGAAATCTTTGGGTTCTCTTCGCTTTATAGTTAACATAATCTTTGGGTTTTTTCTTATACGGGATAGCATTTTATGACACTATTAACTCAACTTATGTTTATTGCTCGACGGAAGCACTACGTCTTGAATCTTTCATTACTTTTTGTGTTGTTCTATTGAAAAGATCAATACAACAATAGACTTCTACTCCATATAATAGTGTGATAAATATATAACCTTTTCAATATTCTTAATCGTAGAGTGATACTTACGTGCCTATTGTAAAGATTTTTTTATCTCAATGAAAGTTAACTTTATATAAATGTATGTGTATATTAACCTATATACAGGGTAGTATGTATCGCTCAAACAGTTAAGGTTTCCGAAGTAAAGTTAAATTTATCAATATTCGAAAATAAGGCTGCTCGTCTATTTTATTTTTAAAAATAATTCTCTAAGCGAGATACTTCTCTGACATTAAAAATGCCTTACGTATTACTTGCTCAGATTGCAAAAAACCTTCGTTGAATCTTAACGCATTGTTAAAATAACCTTAATTAATAAAACGGGTAAAAAAGGTAAAATACAACGATACATCATGCTTTTTTCAAAATTTATTATGCCTTATTAAGTATGTACATAAACTTCAGAAAACAGTCATTGTTGTTGAAAATTAGAACCACTATTCCTAATGCACACTCTTGCCCTGCGTCGTATTTCTGATGTGGTTACTTTTAACCTCAGTTAAGGACGAAGATCGAAGGACACAACTGGAACCAAGTGGAGCGAAATGGAAGATACTGGATTGATTTGGGGGAAGCCTATGTCCAAAGTTGGATCACTCTAGGCTGAAGAAGAAGGAGTTTCAATTTAAAATTTCGATCTCGAAAAAAAAAAAATGGAGCTGAAACAGTTATCACTTCCACTTTCCTATGTCGATTTTTCGAAAGTACCTTTGTTTCGAAGGGCGGTAAGTTTTGAAAAATTTGACGAATTTAATATTTAGTTACACTATTAAATTAGATGAATTGAAAAGCTAGTTAAGCTATTAAATTGGATCAATTTAATAGCTAGTTGAGCTAGTACTTTAGTTTCAATATAAAGTTTAGATTTTAATTTAAAATTTGTGCAAATTTTACTTCTTAATGTTTATAAACAATGGAGATATAATTTAAAAAAAACTTCGTTCCTACTGTTTATAGAAGGTTTTTTTTAAATGTGAGTTTATTTACCAGCTATGTAATGGTTGTACGTACCAGTCTGTAGCTTAAAAAATATAGAAGATATTACTATTGTTTATAAGTAAAAAATATACCCCTTTTTCAAACGTTTATTTGGTAAATAATTTCGATGAAAACGCAATATACATTTAATTTCTGATATTAGTTAAGTGTTAAGAATCATACGAAATTTGCTAAATGTGTCTAGCATCATTAATAGAGTTCAATATCGGGGGAAAATTTCTCACAAATTATTTTGTAAATAAAAAAAATTAATAAAACTTATTAATTATTGTAAAAACACTACTTTTTTGCAAATATCAGTTATAATTTAAAAAACCGGAAAATAAAGATTCTTGATATAAAAAAATGATATAAATATTTTTTATTTGAAAAATAAGGGAAAAACTTATAGACAAAAAAACAAGTGGTGACAATAAATTATTGTTTAAAACAAACGCAAGGTAAAAATACCAGTACTTTTTGATCTATTCGTCATTTAGTATTACCCACCGACGGCGACGTCTTAAAAGCTTCAGATCTGCAAAAAATTTTGCCGTGAAATCGATTGGTTTTTGCATAACTAGACTGGACAATTTAGTCCAAAGTGTTAAAAGTTTACAATTATCAGTTCAAAAATTGTGTTAAAGTTTGACAAAAGGTAAAATTAAGTTAAACGTTCATATTTATACTTTGAAAGATTTCTAAATCAGTAGGTACATATTAAATATTGCTTTTTAGGAAATAGTAGTAAACAGTAAATAGTAAACAATTGGAAGAGACCAGTTACGTGAAAAGGAGTGACCGTTATACAACATATAAACTTTTTCATGTTTACTAAAATCTATAAAAATAATAAATAAACAATATAATTACTTTAGTCAATATTAAACATATTATTTAAAGTTTAAAAGTACGGGAAACATATTATAAAACTTGGCGCTAGTCCACAGTTCACTTACTGTTAGAATTTTTTTTGTTTTTGCACTTCTATTCTTCGATGAAAATTGTATTTTGGTAATAACATTTAAATAAAATCTGGCTTACTTATTTATCTAGTTACTATAATATTCAATAAATTCTTAATCGGATCCTGCCTTAATTCGTCCCGTCTTATCGCCACCTGACCACCTCAACTCCGCTCGCTTACTTTCTATGTACTTTTTAATCATTCAAATGAACGATTCCTCCTTTTTGCATTAAATATGTCGCAGGATCAACGCTTATCCTGCTGCGGGAGTTTCATCCTGCAAATCCTGCGAACTTACCGCTACTGTCAGTTTCCAAACTTTCCCGCTAGAGGACCTCTATGGCGCAGGAGTAAATTCCGCGCATTGATTCCGTGGACACCGTCCTCAGCAAGTTTTCTCTATTTAAATCTCCGGCAGTATGTTGTGAGGCATCTCCGGAAGCGGTTTGCGAATCTGATGTCTCTCTGCATTTCCCAAAATTCATAATAATAATAACTAAAATATTGGCTGCACGATATTAGTGTCTCATTTTGATTTGGTAAAATTAAAAAGTCGAGTGTTAGGGCCTGATTATTATTAAAAAAAAACAACTTATACTTTTTGGTTTTTGTGTGACTGTGTTTGTTTATATTTGAAATAACTGTCTAAAACGCTCTACGGGAATTTTTTCTCGTCACCGTGGCTGGTGAGTTGAGAACTAGTTGAAGTATTTGCTTGAAATGATAGAATAGTTAGTGCAGCCATGCGTTTTAATTTGTACCTGACCTACCCCAATATATACACACGCACTGAAATGAGTCCCTTTTAATTCTCCATCTATAAAAGCTGCTGGCTTAAAATTATACATTGCTTTACATAAAAACTATAAAACATAAACAATTTAGAACTTGACACCCGCTTTTTCCAGACGACAGATTCGCCAACACAAACTTAGTTGAAAATGCATGGTATTATTGGTTTAAAGTTTATGTATGCCTTTATTATGCCTTTATTATTTAGATTACTTTTTGTTATAATAAACACTTCCTTGTATAATTTCTTTGATGTTATTATTGCATGGTATCTATTAAAGTCAATTAATTTATTCAAGACTTTGTGGTAAATGTCCCATAAAAATAAATTTTACTAATTATATCTAACAGAAATTATTGAAACTAACATTTAATGGTACACGTTTTTGCATGTGCAAATTTTAACATTTGTTAATTTTACGTTAATATATTCCAGATTTTTTTGATGATTTACTCATAAATTTTTAATTAATTTAACGCGTTTTCTTTATAGATGTTGGTTGTTATTCCTTTGGCGTTAAGTGTCTTAAGATTAGTTGTTTTTAGGCTGTCACTGTTAAACCCTTTCATGTATTGCTGTACGTTCTCCATTTACTCGTGATTTGTTATCTGGTTTATTTGTCGTTGAGACTTTCAAAATCTTCTTATAATTTGTTACGTTAGAAATCATTTAAAAATATTCTGAATATCTAAAATATCTAAAAATTTTATTATATACCAATTTTGTATTGTAAACTACAGCAAAACGTAATTTTTAAAGGTGATGAGTAGATACAAATACAATAAACTCGTTTATAAGGTCACTACTGAAATTAATGTGTGTGGATTTTCACCAATAACAAACAGAACATGTTAAACATTTTTAGCTGTATAGTGATAAAGTCAGCGTTTTCAGTGTTTTGACCGCAAATATCAATCTATCTGCGGATAACTGCATAGAAGTCAAAATACTGTAAAAATATTTTAGGTTCGACTATATTAAGTGAGTCGAGCATTTAGGAATCGAATATTGTTACTCAATAATTTTTTTCGTACAAGTGTAATATTCGCTGTTTAGTTTTTTGAATTATATTTTTTACAATTTTTTCTTGTTAGTCCAGTTTTATATCATACAGCTCACACTTTTTCTAAGCAGAAAATTCACACATCCCAGATAACTAAAGTATAAAAGGATTGCGCTCTGGTGGGATTTTTTCCGTATTGCCGAGTTCTAAGTGACAATACGTTGGGTATCTTTTACAAAAATTTTTACGCACTTGGATGATGGAAGTAGTATTGCTTTTTGAATGTTTACTAAGATTCTAATAATAATAGTCTTATAGAAATGTTTACTAAGATTCAGCTATTTTATATTCTCTAGAAGGTTATTCGTAATTACTCCAGTAGTAAAGGGAATAATATGTACCATCTGGTTACTTTCCATTCTCCACTGTCTTTTTATTTGTATTTTATTTCTCTACTTGGACATCTGTTTGTTATATTTAACACACAGATTATTATTGTTAGGTATAGTCACATCTATTAGCGTTGTTTGCTTAGTAAGTATAGAGCCTAGTGTGAGAGCCGGTCTATGTGTCACTGGCTGCTCTGTGAGCAAGTACGGTTCCACTATATCTTGTAGTTGTCGTTTTTAAGCATTCTGTGAGGTAAGTATTAAAAATAAAAGTGATAGTCGGTTTGAAATTTGTCTGAAAAAGGCTCAGTTTGTTAGCTGGTTTTTGGTAAATAATCTTTCCCACTAAGTCATGGTGTTCTTTATGATTTTTACCAGCAAACGCCTGGCAGCTCCAAATAAGATGTTATTGTTATATTTCGGATTTAGCCATACGGCTCAAACTTCCTCTAAGGGGAATATTCACTTATCCCAGATACCTACGGTATCAAATGATTAAGCTCTGGTGGGACTCTTTTCGTGTTATCGAGCCCTAGGTGACTTGATATGCTGAAGTATCTCCCAAAAATTTTCGTAGACATATGGACAATATTATTGTTATTGGGTATTGCCACATTAATTAATGTTATTTGTCTCTTTAGTTTATTAACTAGTACAAGATCTGGTCTATTATGTGCCACTGTTTGGTCTGTGAGCACCGTGCGGTCCCAGTATAGATTTTAGTTGTCATTCTCAAGTATACTCTCAGAAACATATTGATAATATGGAAGATGGTTTGTTTGAAGACGTCCCAGTTTGATAGCTATCTCTTGATAAAGGATCTTTCCTACTGAATCGTGCAGTTCCTCATATTTATTTGCAGCAAATGCCTGACAGATCCCGGTAAGATGTTAGATGGTTTCCTAAGCTTGGCATCCATATCGGCATTTGTCATTTTGGACCTGAGGGTCTTTGACGATATATTTCAGGTAATTTTTGGTTGGTAAAACCTGGTCAAGAATGGCCAGTAGTGAACCTTCTGTTTTCGGGAACATCTTTCCTGATGTCAGCCAATAATTCGACGCTATATTGTCGACATGGTCTTGACTGACCCCATTGGGATGTCGCCCGTGCAGAGGTTTGCCCATCCAGGTGCGCATTTTTTTGTTCTTAGTAAGATGGATTATGAGGATTTCTGGTTCCCTCAGTTTGATCGGTGTTGTGTCATCTACTGCACAAATCGCGCGATGAAGAGCAGATGTCTCCGCCTGCACCTGAAAATAAGTTCTTAAATTAGTAATCTGTTTTTCTAATTGATCGATTATATCCATCATCCTCAAGTCCTCATCCTCCTATATACCGCGGTAATGTCCTTATTTCTACTGCACTTCGAGGATGGTCTTTTTATGCCTTTGTGAGGTGTATTCGTACTTTTCGCTGAACATTTTCTATATCCGTTTTTCTCCACTTAACAATGGTATTCCGCGCTTGCTTTATTCCGTGGTATTTATACATATTATTTCACCTATGGCCTCGATGTTGTGGCCGTTCTGCATTTTGAATCCACCGGGCTGAACCTTTCCTTTGATTATATTTAAGACACTGCACTTGTCAAGACCGAAGTGCATACTATTATCATTTGAGAAATTTTCTACAGTTTTTAGGATCTGATCTAAGTGGTTTCGATATACATCAAATCATAAAGCTTCATCACAATAGTATTGTTATTTTTGATACTAATACCTGAGTCAGTGGAGTTTGGAATTTAGTAGCTGAGATAGTGGGTCCAACTCGAAACAGAAACAGAGATTACTCAACGAGTCCTCCTGGAAAAGGCCCCGGTTGATTGCAATATTTTCAGTTTTGATATTGTTTTCACTAGGTATTTGGAGGTAAATTTTTGTCTTCCAATCTGACATTATATGTTTTAAAAAGGTTATCAAAAGGTTATCATTGACTTTATATATTTTTAATATATCCGATTATCCGATTTCAACATTAACAGATATCAAATGCAGAACAATTATTTCATGTGGCAGAAGATCGAGAAACCTTTACAATGGTGTTCGCCAACATCGGATAACTCTGATATGGCATTGTCATTGTCACCTTCGCGTCGGCTATGTCTTGCGAGAATATAGATAATTGAGCGTATTCTGGGATTCTATCTAAACTTTCCGGAACATACTCTTCGGCGTAAAGTAGTGTAAAAAACAAAAATTGAATTTTTATATTTTTAGAGAATATAAGCAGTAGTAATTTTGGGTTGTAATGAAATTCGAGGAATCTGTCTTTTGTTGTTTGTGTCCATGTCAATAGAATTAAGCTGAGAATTATTATCTAATAGATCTATGATCAGTGGATAGGCTCTTGAACCGATTATCATATGAAATGTCAAGCTTGATACTTTTAACTGGATCAACAACACGTTTTACCACATCATAAGGGGCATTTTTTATAAAATTATTTTCGTTCCTTTCTGACGTAAGGTTGATATTTTGCCGGTTTATTAAGAATATACTGACAAAACGGAACTCGATCTAGAAATACCTACAGTTTTTCATTGATTGTGAGATACTCGCTAGAAGTGTAAGTTTTAAATTTTTCAAAAAGTAGCTCATTCTTTCTTCTTGATGTGCCTATCCGTTACGAATGTTGGCGATCATCATGGCAATCTTTATCTGATCTGCAGCAGCGCGGAAAAGCTGCACAGTTGTTGTATTGAACCACCTTCTGAGGTTCTTTAACCAAGATGTTCTTCTTCTTCCTGGACCTCGCTTTCCAAATATTTTTCCTTGCAGGATGGCTTGAATGAAAGCATATCTGGATTCATTTCGCATAATATGTCCGAAGAATTGTAACTTCCGAGATTTAATGGTGGTCAGTACCTCTCGGTTCTTATTCATTCTTCTAAGGACTTCCTCATTTGTGACTCAGTCAGTGCACGGGATCTTAAGTATTCTCCGATATAGCCACATCTCAAATGCTTCCAGTTTTTTGCACATATCTTTGTTCAAGGTCCACAATTTAACACCATATACAAGGACAGAGAATACGTAGCATTCTTACTTTTGTATCAAGGGAGATGTTGTGACTCTTAAAGAAGGCCCCCATCCGATTGAAGGTGGATCTAGCTTTTGCAATGCGTGCTCTAATCTCCTGGTTGTTGGTCCATTCTTTATTTATTATGGTGCCGAGGTAGTTGTAGTGCGTCACTCTTTCTACAGGAGATTGGTTGACGTAGAGTTGACCTTCTGTTATCCTTTTCTTACTAATTATCATAAGCTTTGTCTTTTTAACGTTTATATTGAGTCCATATTGTTGATTGCAATACGTGATTTTATTCATAAGAACTTGTAGGTCTACGTTGTCTTGTATAAATATGTATAAATACAATGGTATCATCTGCATACCTGATGTTGTTAAGTCGGTAACCATTTTGTAGAATACCTTTTTCAGTTTCGTGCAAAGCTTCGACAATCAGAATACAGATTGAAGATTAGTGAAGACAAAATACAGCCTTGCCTCACTCCACGCATGATTTTCACATAGTCAGTGTGTTCACTTTAAACATAGAGATTTGCAGTCTGATTTCAGTAAAGATTTCTAATTATTTTCAGATCTTGATTGTTAATTTCTACTTCTTTTAGTATTTGCATCATCTTGGCGTGCTGAAGTCGATCAAACGCTTTCTCATAATCAAGCAGACATGCGTATACACTACATTTGACGTGTCTGCATCCCTGAAATAAGACTTGTACTGATAACAAAGCCTCTCTAGTACCAACAGCATTTGTGAACCCGAACTGGTTGGGAGAATTTTGACTTTTACAAAGCTTGAAAATTCTCTTATGAATTAGCTGATAAACGGCTCATAAACGGATCTTATTGCCGTAATTTTCTTAATTTCACGTCGTTGGGCTCTAGATCGTATACTGACCAAACGTATGGATTCTAATATTATATGAAATAGATAAAACAAGACTTCTATTTAGACATCCTCTATCCTTCCGTAAGACCTATTGAAAAACCAAAATATAAAATCTTCAGAGTGTTCTTTCACGCATTCCTCCACTTTATCATGAAATCTACAAAAATCTAAGGACAAGCGAGAGCAGGCCTTAGATAATGATATTGGATCAAAAAAGGATACATTTAAAGAGAACTTTTTTGAATTTTTTTTACTCATTAGACTGACATAATGTATAAGAATCCAGGAGTATTCCATGAGAAGTGAATATAATAGTACTGGATACTACATAAAGTGGTTTCAGTTTTAGCTTAACCCGTTCAGTACCTCTTTTTTTTTCAGCGAACGAAAAAATATTTTTTGGTTAAAATGTACTTAAAACAGTTCATATAACACTTTTTGGACATTAATAAAAATATAGCATGTATACATAAAAAAATTTATTATGGGTTCATTTGTACCCAAAAGTACTTAACAAATCTAAAAAACTAGCGCATATGAAACATAAAAAAGCAATTTCTTTCCTTTTGAAGGCACAAATGGACATTGCACTTCTGACATTTCCATCTTGATTTTCCTATACAACCAGGGTTTTACATCTTAAAGGTAAAGGTAGCTGAGGGTGCTCTGGAAAATGTCCAATGTTATCTAATCGCACATCAGTAAGAGGTCTAATTTCAATGTTTTGGCGTTTTTCAGCTACTACTGGACTAGATGTACCACTTGAAGGTCTTCCCCGTTTTCGGTTATTGAAAGAGTTGACTTTTATGAGGGCTTCGCCAACTTTCATCTTAAAGTGTAGAAGGTCCATGATATCTTTTTTTGGAATTCCTAAAGTATGCATATCTTTTTTATATTCTAACCATGAATTTGTTAGGGCCATGTCAACTGCATGGAAGATTAGTCGAACAGTCCACTTTCTGGAACGGTTTTTTACTCTGTAAAACGCAATTAGAGCATCTGTTTTATCTATGCCATCCATGGACTTCGGGTCGACTTACGTCAATGAAACATTTTGTTTGTTTATTCCAACGTTTTACAACATCTTCTGTACCAACCCCAACGAAGTTGGATACCATTATCACTGACTTGTTATCTAACCATCTGGTTACTACAATTCCATCAGAAGAGATAATTTGTTCCGTTGATCCTCTCTGGTTTTTTGAAAAATCTTTTACATCAGTTAAAGGTGGTTTAGAAAATCTATTGATCCTCGCAGTACCAGCAACAAGTATTGATTTTTGGTTGAGAATTTGTAAAAGATTATAGCTCGTAAAATAATTGTCACAGTACAATGCATGCTTATTAGGTTCAAGTCCTTTTGTTAATTGCAATACGATAGCTGCACCTTGTCCATATTTCAAATTGGAAGGTTCTATTTCTGTGGTACTACCTTGATAGATTAGAAAATTGTAAATTAGTCCACTTTCACCACCTAATAAATACAGTTTCACTCCCCATGGATTAGGCTTATTTTTGATGTATTGTTTTATAGACAATCTCCCTTTGAAAGGCATGATTTGTTCGTCTATGCAAATATTTGTTTCTATATGCAGTTCTCTACATCTCTTTAGGACTGATTCAAAAACTGGTCGAACTTTCCACAGTTTGTCGTCGCTCTGTCTGCTTTCCAGATTGTCAACACAATGTATGTGCGTGCGAAGTTTGAAATAACGATTCAATGTCATTGTGTCCAAAAAAATATCAATTTTTAAAGATCTGTCCCAATAAATTTGCAGTCTTGAAAATTTTAGACAGCCTGTTAGAATACTAAGGCCAAAAAATGATTTTATTTTTTGTAGATTACACGATACAAATTTCTTATTTCCAGTTTGCAAAGCATACATATTCGTATATTGAACAAAATTTTCAAATGTACTTTCGGGAAAATATCTCATAAAATATGTAACTGGATATTCCTCAGAACAGTTTTCATTAGAAATCTGTGTTATTTTATTAGGTAATTGTCGTGTTAGATATTGAACATTCTGTAACCATTTTACATTTTTTTTTCAGAGTAATGAAGTTATCATAGTTACCATCGTTTTCGCCCTGTTCACCATCATCCTCCTTTTCTACCTCATTATCCTCTTCCTCGTCCTCCAATTCGTTTTGATTTTCTGAGATATCATCTATCATATGTCCAACTCTCTGTCTTACTTGTATTTTTTCTTCGCAGTCACTGTCGTCATCACTAACAAATCCTTCTATGTCGGACAGTTTTTCCAGCTCTTCCAGGAGTTCCTTCTCAGTTAAATATTTTTTTGGAGGCATTTTACTCTAAAACAAAAAATAACACTGAGTCATTTTGGCTACAATTGTGCCCATCGAATTTGAAGCACACTTCTATATTTGAAAAAAATCTAATTTCAATAAAATATATTCACAATTAGTAAGACGTAACACTACTTTCAACATTGCACTGAAATATAAACGGCGATTGACTTTATTCAAACTAATATTTGAAGAAACAAGTACACTTACCTCTTATGAACAATGCAATTGCCGACATATTGCTTTTGACTTTGACATTAATTTTCTTGTAGCACAAAACCATCCATGCGCCATCTAGGTACAAAATGCAGAAGTATAGTACTTATAGAATATAGATTTCGATAAACTTGCGTAAGTTGCAGATTCCTGTAGACTTATATATGCATTCAAATTAATGGGTACAATTACCCAGCATGACTGAAAGGGTTAATTATTTATTTGCATTATCTCAAACACTTGAACCACTTTGCTTCTAAGCAACTTATATATATAGGATAAAGCAAGGTCAGAAATAAGAGATAAAGGATTGCTTTTTCTCTCAAAATTCAGAGCCTAATATAACACTAAACTTAGTATTTTGTCTCTTTGTTCTGTATATCGTTTTATATAAATTTTAAATTGTTTAGTACTTTCAGCAAATATACGCAACTTCATTAAAAAAATAGTTTTTTTCCATAAAAAAAATATACCGCTAAAGCGTGAAATGATTTTATTTTTAATCACCGACTGTTGGTAAATAAATAATTTAACAGAATAAATGCTGTGCCTAAATCAACAACGCAATAAATACCTTTAAAAAGAACACCGAGGGCGATGTTGTGTAAACATATGATGTGACAGCAAAAAGCTTCATTTGGTAAAACGCAAATTCGAAACAGGCAAAAGTTGAATATCTTGCTTGTTTTGATGGAGCTTTATAATGTTTTGGTGACGCTCGTTTAAACAAACAAACCTGATGTTTCGAATTATTTTTTATATGTTATTTATAGTTTATTTTCAATTTTAATCATGCTTTATTCATTATTACGGTGCAGATTGATAAATCGTTTTGCTTGTTTTATGTGAAACTCTACATACATGTAGATTTTTAAACAGCTTTTACACAAAAAAACAAATACTACATAAATTCTAATACAAACGCTCTATCTACGTTGGGAGTTTTAAATCGTGAGTTTCACTTATTATTAAAGATTAAAAACTCGACATGGAAAAAATGCGGCACATCTGCGTAAATTATGAATAGTGAATTCACCATTTTGCTTTTTTGATAATGATTGCATTAGGGATTTGAATCATATTTAGCTGGAATGCAAAATTAATGAGAGATATATAGATAAAAAATCATTCTACAGTCTACAACAAGAACAAGTATGTTTTCCGATTAGTATAGATAATTTACTAAGTTTCCATGATATGATAATAATTAAATTACTGATTGACTACTTGTACATATTGCTTTATAAATAGAAGAGTGATAGATATAAAAAATATTAAAATATCATGCTAAAGAAAAATAACAGATAAAAATGTGCTTTACTTATAAAAAATACAACTATTACCTACCTCGTTAGTGCTAGTTGTTGCTTTTTTCATTTGTTACCATATCATTTACTGTTATGTTGCTATTTTTTTAATTCTTCAAATTCCATCATTCTATCTTCTCCAAATTCTGTATAAAATTTTTCTCTATCTGGAGGCTTCGGTGGAATTTCTTCCATGTAGTAGACAATTTTTTTTAAGATTAAACTAAGTTTTACTTTTGTATTTCTTGATATAACTGTAGATTAAAAAGAATTTAGCCGTGCAAATTCTTCGGTTTATCTCTGCGGTAGTGTCATTTTCAGTATTGACGAGATTTCCCAGGTATACAAATTCGTTAACTGCTTCGATGACGTCATTTTCTATAACAAGTGGCCGTAGTATTTGTGGTTGCGTACCTATTTTCACGTATTTCGTTTTATTATTGTTTATTATTAAACCCATTTTTTGTAGCCGCGTCCTTTAGTGCTACATACGCCTCTCGTGCTGCGTTTTTCGTTCTCCCAACAATATTGATATCATCAGCATATCCTAGGATTTGCACAGATTTGTTATATATTGAACCGGTAGTTGTCATTTGTGACATATAAGCCAGAATTAAAGGTTAAAATACGTTTATTGACGTTTCAATTTCCACTTCGGAAATCGTTCTCAAGATACAAACAGTAAATTTACTGTTTGCTTCAGATAAGAAATATGGAAAAATATATAATATTTTGCCAAAAGCACCAAAGGAATATTTGTTAAAGTTGTTATAAAGATAAATAAATAACTAAAATTATTCTTTTTATTGTGTTAATATATTTTTTCACTCAAATTTTATTTAACCATCTACATTATTGTATGTATTAAACAATATTATAATAATGTATATATAAATAAATAAACAATTACTAACAATATGTAAATAATACCTCTTTATTACACTGGCGACAAATGACACCACGTGAGTACTTACACCATAAAGCCACGCCACTACCTAAAGGTTAAATAATTAATTTAATTGATTCTGATTAACTTTTATATATAGAATAAATTATTAATATAACGAAAACAATTTTTATTAAAGATTTTTTAAATCAAACAAAATTTTTTCATCGTGTTAATTTAAAATAAACTATCAATATTGTCACTGACAGAAAGTTATTATTAACCCATATATTATAAACCGACAAAATACCCTTTCATGATAGGTCCAATTCATTTAAAATGACACCTTTGTGTTAGAACATTAGTGGGTAATTTGAACAATAGCATATTTATAAAAACATTAATCATCGGCTAGTTAAAAACGCTTTTGTTATAATTTTCAACTCAAAACGGTTTACATTGTGTAAAATGTAGCCTATAATTTTATTTATAATCTACAAGTTAAAATTAGAAAAAAGGGAAATTGTGTGTTATATAGATTTTTGGTTCAACTTCAACCAGTTTGATTAATCTTTCTACAGTTTATGTGTTTAAATGGAGTCGTATATAATAAAAACATATGAATAGATAAAAGGAAAAGCTTATTTCATACTAGTGTAGAATATATTACACTATATAAAAATGCAAATAAAGCTTACAAATAACAAAAAGAAAGAGAAATAGCTAGATAAAAATCAGAAAAAACATAGAATACACATTTAGAAAACCACAGTCGTCTGACGCACATCGTGCCTTCAGTTCAGGCCATATATTTTCTAGCCAATAATCCGTTACGTTTTTGATAACATTGCGAGCGTTTCCGCTGATTTGCCCGTAGTTCATCTTATGCCTCAAGTTCCACTTGCTTAGCCAACACTCTGATGCTTTAAAATTTTCAATTTTAAGCTCAGTTGCAAAAAACTCAGCTTTTGTCCTGACTACAGGTCCAGAAAGCGAAATATGATTCATAGTCTGCTGTTCGAACCACCGAAGCAGAGCACGACCTAAATCTTCGTTCTGAGGTTTCTGCAACTTCTTCCTGCTATTGCTCTCCATTTTCGCTTTAAGCGACTTTTCTGTGTCATGTTATATCGTAGCCACAGTTGACTAAGACAGTCCCGTACGACGAACGACATGTGATTACTTGTTGCCTTTCTCTATTGCCTTTCTCTATTGCTGAGTTATCGATGACTTTTTTTTAGCGAGAGCACTTTTTACTTTCTCGAAAACATTGACTGTTCACACACTGAGATTCAAGTGAAACTGGAAGTGAGAAGTAGTCAATAGATGACGACATAATATGTGGAAAAACACGCGATGCCACGATGCGGAAATGCCACGCAAATAATAAAAGCGTGTCACTCAACATTAAGTAGGAGGGGTGACCGCATTCTTTAAACGCGAAATAAAACAACCGTTTGACAATGATCTCAGTTCTTGTCATTTGTAACTCAGGTAGTCTGGGCTTCAAACAAAATAAGACATTTGTTATTTCCTATTACACGCTGTAAAGTAAAATGTAATGACATGTCTCGCAAAACAGAAAACCAAAAAAGTATATCGATGGAAGGCAACCGTATATACGTATTTCTGACTATTGGTCGTCTTCAGTACAGTGCAGTCAAGTTAGAAAAGGATCATGTTAACTTGGGAAAGAACCACTACACCAGCAATGCGAGCATAAATTATTATCCTCTCGCATTATCATTTTCCATTTGTTTTAAACGTTTCAACGTTTGGCATTCCTTTCTCTAGGTATTTGTAGCTTCTTCCGTGGTTATTATTTGTTGATGCACTGGAAATCATCATGGCCTTTTAACTCTAATGCCACAAATTGGTCGCACGCAGATTTTTACATAGTTTGCTATTTTGCCTTGACCCAAACTAAGATTTAAATACACTGCACCATAAAATTAACGAAAAATTTTAAAAACCCTGGTAAATCAAATTATTTTTAATGTTAAAATTTTTGGTGCTAATATATTATTGTTACCCACGGTATATTGTTTTTAAACCGCTGATGTTTTTACTATTTTTTGCAAAAAATTTAAGAACATGCAAATTGTGCTTCATTTTTTTTTCGAATTTAGTTGGGTTGAATTACGTTGTGCTGAACGTTTAAAGAATTTTTTCAAGTTTTTTAAGCGTTTTTTCTTTGAAGTCAACCTTCAGCAGCAAGACAATCAAAATTTCTCCGAAAGTAACTGTTTTAGAATCGTTACTCTTCGCGAAGAAGGATACACTCAAGTAGAACTCGCTGAACGTTTTAACGCCACCCAGTCAACCATTTCAAGAGTGTTAACACGTTTTTCTGTTACTGGAAGTAACTCGAGAAGATCCGGTCAATGCCGTAGAAGGGTTACAACTTCTAATCAAGACCTGTTTTTGACACTTCGTACACTGAGATAAAGGTTTTTTTACCAGTACTTCCCTACAAAATGAATTTTAGGATCGTTATAACTTTAGAATCAGCCAAAATACGATTAGAAGTAGACCGAAAACGACCTACACCCTGGAAGGGCAACAATTGGCCCATTCTTGACCAGATACTATAAACGATACAGATTGCATTTTGTTCGCGAACATGTTGATTAAAATAATGACTATTGGGGAAGAATATTGTTCACTGATGAATCCAGGTACTGTCTTTTTTCTGATGACAGGAGAAACCGAGTGTATAGAAGGCCTGGGGAACACTACGCACAGTGCAACACCGTAGGAACTATACAGTATGGCGGCGGTTTGGTAATGGTGTGGGATGGGATTAATTTCGAGGCTCGTACGGAATTAGTTAAAATAGATTACGGTCGGCTTAGATCGCAGAGGTATATAACGGACACTTTAGAAGAGCATGATGTGCCATTTGCACCATTTATTGGGGATAATTTCATGCTTATGCAAGATAATGTCAGGGCACACACGGCAAGAATTGTGCAGCAGTAGCGTCAGGAGGTTGGAATTACTCCCATGGATTGGCCTGCAAGAAGTCCTGATCTCAACCCAATGGAACAGGTTTAGGACATCATAGTAAGATGACTACGACAACTACCTAATGCACCAAACACATAAGATGAACTGTTTTTGTGGTTCATTGAAATTTAGGATCAAATTGATCAAGAAGAAATCTGAACGATTATTCTCAGTATGAGAGATCATTCGATATTCTTTGAAATAGACTGAGAAATTCTCAATATGAGAGAGGCAGTACTGGACACTATTACACGGTACTAGTATTTTGTTTAACTTTAAAATTTCAATTTTGTCATTAATTTATAATTTTATTTATTTTATTATTTATCATTTTCGGGCTTTGTTTTCTTTATTGTGTCCTTGATTTCTTTATACAAGCATTATATTTCTTCATCATATGTATCTACTTTAAGTGTATAGATCTGGACTACCTGGACTATGTTTCCTATGTGCGGTTTTTAGGTTAAGTTACATTACTCGTTCAGAATAAAAAATGAAATTGATCAAGGAGATTAAAATATATTTTTTTAGAATAACAGCTATGCAAATATTATTGCTTGGCAATCATTACTTCCAGAGAAATATATTTTGTAATCGTTTCCTATTTGCTGTTATTCTGTACCTGGCCATCCTGTTTTCCTGATTCCCATAATGTCAATATGGTCTGTTCATATTTCGGACGATAATATGGGGGTGTTCTGCTTCGTATATGCTGATCTTGTTAAATGCTCTCAACTTCATTTTTAAGGCTTCTACGGTATCACTTGATATAAATGTGGTGTTTCGCAGGGATATTGACCAGGAAGGTCCTGTGGTCTATTTCAGAAATGCCTCCCCTGTCAGATTATGTTTTTCAAAATCCATAATCAGTAAAATCATAAAATTAGCCATAGTAAATTAATGAGATAAAGATCAAGCAATCACAACCACGTATTTAGTATTGGTAAATAGAAAGATAGCCAGTTGTTTTTGTAAATTTTTTATCCTCTATTATGCGATACTTGTTCTTTTTTAGGCTTCAATTTTGATTGTTTTCGATTGGTAATATTAATAAAAAACTTGAAGCAGTGTTAATAATATTAATAAAATGTTACAATACCCGTTTTTAATTTCAATTTACCTTTATATTGACGTTAATAATCCAAAATAATAAACACTACAAATGTTTAACACTAGCCGTTGTATCATTAAAACATACTTTGTTAATAGCTGATTATGAAGGGTCGTTGAATTCCCGTCCCAACCTATTAACATATCGCTCCGACTCGATTGCTAAATTCGTTTTTTACGTGTTGGAAATTGAATAATTACAATTCTGCGACCGCATTTGTCTGTAACGAAAAAGGCTGAGAAAAACCATTTATGAGATTTGCATATGGTTACGGAACTACACACGGAACAAATTATATAGGCCGTTTGATACCCTTTTAGTAATGGATTTTGATCAGTTGGAAAACTATAATTATCAGTTTTTGGATACAATAGACGTATTTCAAAATATAAATATAGTTTTATGGATATCAATATAATGTCTAATTTTATTACAACGGAACTACAAACTAAAATCAAATAAAAAAAAAACAGATGTGGTACTACGTGTCTGCAATAGCAAACAAGAGACGAGGAAACTGTTTCGGCAACTATACACAGCCAGTATTAGAACGTAATATATAACGTTGTATACCTATAACTGTACAATCTGTGGTTCACGTAATCTGTGATTACAGTGGTTTCAGTTGTTCCAATAAATATCACAATAGCCCACGATACGAAAGCAATGCTTCCAATAATTAGGAAAAATGTTCTATTAAGGATTAGGTAAAAATATCTAAATCTCATGCAAGATTGTACTAAATTGCTTTAATACACTAGATATACCAGTAACAAAAAATAATGCATAATAAAACTGTAATAGTATATTACATAACGAGAGTTGTAAGAAGCTTATTACATGCGAGTAAAAAAGCTTACAATGTAATAAGCTTACAACTCAAGTTGTGTACTATACTTTTTCTACCATTATTTTCGTTTATGCAAATAAAAATTAAATTACCACTATATTTACACTGACAGATTATTAATTTTTAATCTGTCAAAATAACGTCTGTTAATTCGTTTCCATGGTAACTCGACCAGCTGACTTACAAGGCTTATGTGATATTACACATTTTTATAAAATTGAAGCGTATTTTTTTTTATTACGTGCTAGTCATTACGTGTCAGTATCTGTTATGATGCATTTACTTAGCATCCAAATAGTAGGTAATAGTAATAGTATATAGTAGTAGGTAATACACATATATAGTCTATATATCTTTTGATGTATAATTTTTAGAAATAACTTTAAAATGTGGCTCGTTAAGTTGATGGTCCGGAAATCATTGCAGGATACAGATTTTGTTTCTAGTAGAGCAATAAACGTTCACTTTAGCCATGATCTTACTAGAGCACCTCACTTATGATTATACTAGAGCACAAAAATGTCAGTATTGACTCGTTTAAAATTAAACCATATCTGCTTTCCATCCCACTTATATAAAATTAAAATACTTAATGATGAAAATGGCTATTGGTTAAGTATTCTGTACTACTGAAATAATAACTATTAATTTGTTTTTCCGTATACACATTTGTTTATATACTCTATGTATGTTACCCTTAGTTTTTTGAGGACCAGAAGACGCTGTAAAAGTTTGTAAACAGCGAAAAAAGTAGACCTTTCTCCTTTAGCAACTTTCATAAAAACCTATAATGGATTATGAGCAGAAGAGTTCTTCCTTTTAACAGTCTTGGAATAATTAACTCTTCTGTTTGTATTTGTGACAACGTATTTAATGGAAATCTAAATTATATATTTCTAAAATGTTTTCTGAACTCTCGGTTCTCTTTAATTCTGTATCAAGAACTAATTTACAACGAATGGTCTAGAACCTAGAAAAGGAGTACGACCGTCAATCCAATATGAAATAAGGATCACTTGAAGGTAGCAGTCAGTGATATTAACAATTGTAAAGAAGCTTACGACAAAGTCCATTGTCTAATATATGTCAAAATCTTTATTATAACTATTATGAAACACACACATGAAACTGTTATATAAAAATAAAGGGTATAATCACCACTCAATATCTTCTTTATTAGCCTCGGTTATCCTTGTTTTTGTGAAATTGCTTTTTCCAAATATACCAGAATGCTTTAATTATCAGCTTCTACCAATTTAAATATTTTTTTTCTTAATAATCTCCAATCACCATATAGATATTAAAATTTTAATATACTATAAATATACTATATATATATATATATATATATATATATATATATATATATATATATATATATATATATATATATATATATTGTTATGATATGTAAAATCGAGAAAATATTGGTTTGTTTAAAATATTTCAAAGTTCAAAAAAAATTAAAATAATTTAGATAAGTAGGATAATAACCAACAACCATTTCGAAGAAGGAGTCTTTAAATTTTTTGATTACCTGTATTAAACAAAATGTAAGCTATGCATAAATTATTTTCTTTGTTATAATATACTTGAGTGACCCGCATAATTTTAAGTGAAATCCAAAGATAATTGAACCAGGTTTTCCAAATACATTAATGCAGTTATTAAGGACAATAGAATAGATTTTACAAAGATAGGTTTTTGTTAGTTTTTAAGAATTGTAGAAAAATATTATTTGTAAATAAGTTTTAGGAAATTTTATAATTATAGGTAAAAATTTGTTTGTTATCGAAATGAAAAAATGGGAGAATTGTGACGAGCTTTGATTGGCGGAGATTGAAAAAGGTGGGATATGTATGTAGGAATGAAAGTTTAGCTAGATTTTTGAGAGAGAAAAAGATAATCAGTTGGTTTCCAAGGGTGTAAGGGTAACGGCCGTTGTTTCTCGGGTAGTGTCCCAGAGGTAGGAAGCAGTAGCAGTGAAAGTTTGTGAGTTTTCTTGTAGTTAGTGTATCTGACAGAAGCTGATCCAGTAAAAGATTGTAAGTCATATTTCTCTACTTATATTCCAAGAGTCACTGTTCAGGCCAACGAGAGATTCAGTTTATCGTAAAGAAAAGATATTCCAAGAGTCATTTTTCACTCAGGCCAACGAGAGATTCAGTTTATTGAGAGAAGAAGAAGCAAGCATAATTTTAATGATTCGTGCATTTGAAGGAGATCATTAAGGACGATAAACTTGCAATAATTTGTTGTAAGATTGCTGATTACCTAGGGAGCGGCTGAGAGTATATAATATAGTCCACAAGGAACAAGGATTTGGACCACTCATCATCAGAGAGAGATATTTTTGTTTTCTGCAGTTTTTCTTTTATTCATAACACAATTTTTACACTTAATTTAGAAAGGATATAAATATTTTGATTGGGAGATTTAGAATAATATTTGGGATTTTGAGATTTCAACTAATATTGTTTGTACCAATAATTTTAAAGGTTCACGTACGTAAAACAAAATTTTGAGAATCATTATATGAGATATTGTTTATTGAAAACATTTGAGTGTGAATTTTATTTCATTATTTTATTTCAATATATAACGTTAGATCCTATATGTTTTTTTTTTATTATTCCAGTATTCTTTGGACCTTACCTTTCACATGTAATAGCATAGATATTGAAGCACGAATTTAACCCTGAGATAAGAGAATTAAAAAGTGTGATAGAGTCATAATCATATCATTTAAATAATTTTAATTAATTAATTAATTAATTAGCTAATTAATTGCTTGGCGTACCAAGACTTTAAATATCACAATAATATTATATATATTATATATAATATATATATATATATATATATATATATATATATATATATATATATATATATATATATATAAATATTAATATTTTAATATACCTTTAAATACCATAAAACTTTGAATAGCTGATTACCGCATACTATACTATATAATTAATACTTTAATACTGACCACTGTATACTATCTGTTTGTACTATTTACTGATCAACTGACTGAATGGTTGAGTGCTTATTGAATGGACTGTCTTACTGTAACTGTTAACTGTCCAACTGTAACTGTCGTAATGAAAAACTGTTTAACTATTTCACTGTTTAACTTCTTAATTAACTAACTCCATACTGTATTGAACTGTCTAATCTTCACTCTCATACTGTTAAAATAACTAATTCTTTTTAAACCCAACTGTCTTATTTAATAACTGTTTAATTGTTCTAATTTACTCTCATACTGTCTAACTTAATAATGTGTTAATAAATGAATGACATTTTTGTTCCAAATTATATCGTATTTATATCTTCTCATCGTTCCCGAATATTCTAGCATGTTCGAATTTTCTATTTTCTAGATATATCAATTTTCTGGAATAGTCTACCTCGCAAATAGGGTTAAGTTTCTTATATTGACGTTTTGTAATAGAGAATTCTTTATTATTCTTCTTTATTATTATTCAGATCAGAATATACACTTATATTTAAACTAAACATCTTAACTTAATACATAATACTATTTTACATCCGTAATTATTATTCAAATATCACTTTCTGTTGAAATTCAGTCTTCTGTCATTATAATACAGTGTCAATTTTAATTACTATTTAAGTTTATTATTTAAAAATCATAATATTATTATCCTAATTTCTTCTATATTTATTATTATCTCGATATATATATATATATATATATATATATATATATATATATATATATAACTTATATATATATATATATATAATATAAATATATTAGAAAAGTAGGTTCTAACAAATAATAATAGCAATAAATAATGAAGCTAAATAATCTTTAAGTTGGAATAAATATTTAGTATTAAGGAAAGCCTTCCCTATAAAAACAACCCTAATAATTTTCGAGTTAATTAATATTTTTAATCACAGTCTGTCGAGTTCTCGTGATGTTTTACTAAACCTTCGCCAACTAAAACGTTGCTCCCGTATGTAAATCAGGGTTAGTTCTGCTCTAAACCAAGTCGAGCAGTCATTTCTCTCAGAAATTGCACCCTCGAGGCTGCCGCTACTCTATAAACTTTAAACTTTAGGGCCAAATAGAGCCAAATATAGTCAGTCTTCTGCCAACCCTGGATCTACGCATTAAATGCTAACTGTATATTATATCGGGGCATTTCATCGACCACCAGTTTTTATCCAGTTTTATGATAATTACACATTAGTGCTTTGCGGCAGTCGCTTATTGCTTAAAGTTTAACCGTTATTATTTTGTAGTTGAAACTTTCCACATACCTATAAAAATCTTTTTATTGCCTTCATAATCTACTACAAGATTGCGTTATATAAGTATTTGTAACTGTAATGTCATTGCTCGTCATATGCCGAGCACATTTTAGGGTAATATAAGTTGGTAGGTATATATTAATAATATATATATAAGCTTAAATTCTTAATCCCTATGATAAGTTGGCTCTCTCAATTACATTTCTAGATCAGTTTCTACCTTCGGTCATACCAATATTTATCTCCATTATCGAAATGTCCTGCCTAAACGTCTCCCCCAAGTCAACTTAGGTCTTGTTCTCTTACGTTATTTAGGAACCAGCAAATGGGCAGTTCTTCATATTAGCGTCTCGACTTTGTACATAACTGAAGCATATTACCATATTCTATCTTGTTTTAAGATAACTTAGTACCATCAATAGATTTACTCTAGTATACTCGTTCTAAATTTTATCTTTTTTCATAACTCCACGTTTTTATTTAAACATTTTTATATAATTATGTTTTCAGTTTCTTTGGACTTTGTGATCACTCAGAACATCACACCCATCTTTCCACTGAATTGATTTCACCCTAATTCTTCGGCTTTAGTTTCGGCTTTAGCTTTAGCTACTGCTACTTTTCCTTCCTTTTTGGCATATTTATAGTTTTAAAGATCTATGCCCAACTTTTTGTCTAACCACGTTTTATATAATTTTCTCTTCTCCTATATTTTTAATTAAACTTTTTTTAACCACCACCAGTTTTGTATACAGCTAATAATACCAGCCATATTCCTACATTTTGCGTTTTTCCTTATAAAACTTAAGTTAATTAAGGCTGGCTGAATGATAATTGTCCAAGCCAAGAGAAAAAAATATTTCAGCTCATTTTTGTACTTTTTTTGTTTTGAAAGACCTTTCTCATCTTTGGACATCCATCATTTGATTTTTTGCGGCTTCTCCAATATTTTGGTTTCTTTTCACTTACCTTTTACTTCAATGTCCAGCACCATCAACTTATGTTGTTGGCTCACAGTCTTACTTACTATTACTATTAACTTGCAGTTCTTCATCGCGTGCTTCACCCTTTATGAACATCACGGGCCATTTTACTTTGTCTGCAGCAGTTCTAAAGAGTTGTAGGTATTGTTGTTTTTCTCTTCACCGCTTTAAATTTTTTAACCAGGATTTCATCTTCTGGGTCCTCTTTTTTTTTCCACGTTCCCTTTTATAACCAATTGCATCGACACATTTTTTTCATTTTTTAGTATGTGATCAAAGTAGCTGTACGAATAAGGAGCTCGCCTTAGCGAACTTTGCTGGTTCGGAGAAAGATTTTTCTTATCGCACAAAGCTTCTGAGATACTCCTTAGCTTCGAAGGACCAGCTGGAGATTCCAGCACCTGAAAGGTTGGTCCCTTGACAAGGGATAGGTGTAAATATTAAATATGTAAAGCCTTAAAATATATCTTTATTACAAGAAGAAAAATAGCCTACATTACTGTAGAAAATAGCATTTAATAGTTTATGGATAAAAGTAAATATTTAACTTGTATAACATGTAAATTGAAATCGTGGTTAAAATTTTAAAATTGTTGGATCACAAATCGTTTATGCACTCGCGGCACGATATGGCAACACCGCGACTTGGAACAATTGGAAAGTTGAGATTAAATATAAGTTTTCTACTTACAATAAGGCACAGCATCTAACTCTTGTTACCATGCACTCACTGCCAACAATACTGGCCACAAAACCTAGATAATTGGAAAATAAGGAAATAATGAATATATGAAAAAATGAATTTGACGGGTCGCAAGCGCTTGCTTGTTAGACCTTCTCTTAAGACGGTTGCTTGGCGACTCTATGGTTTTTAGAAACTTGTTGGTCTTGCTAACAGTTAAGGACCGAGAACGGACTGGTTTTTGGGACTACTCCAAGTAATTAGTTATAAGGGGAGTTTTGTTATGAAAATCTAAGATTTTTACAATGTACAAATTTATGGTAAATTTGTACAGTAGCTTTTTATCTCCTTTATAGTGTTGAACATTTCTTTTTCTTTTTTCATCTTTCTTAATGTTCTCGTGTTTGTTATGTGTTGTGTCCATGATATTTTCCATATTCTTTGATAATAAAACATCTACGAACGCAACTAAAATATTCTTTTAGTTGCGTTCGTAATTAACCAGACTTCTACTTCATATAAAAGGGCAGAGAATACATAGCATCTAGGCTGAAGACTAGCATCTTCAGGGCTGGACACTCCACACAAAACGCATTGGTTAAAGCAACAACATTCATCTCACAATCCATTACCGAAAAAAAAACACGTCATGGGCATATTCCTTGACGTCCAGAAGGCATTCAATCAGGTCTGGCATACAGGCCTGATCGAAAAACTCCACCTCTCTGGACTGCCAACACCTTTCGTTAAACTAATTAATTCCTATCTCTTCCATCGGACGGTTAGGATTAAAGTAGCTGACCATTTATCCACCCCCATCACTCCACAAGCTGGAGTGCCCCAAGGCTTGTAGCAGTTAAAAATTGCTTACCTGGTTTTTACTATAAACACAATAAATATTAAGTAGTCATGAACATACTTTATTCATTTAAATAACTAGTGTACAGATATGGATGGAAGTATATATTTAATTTTATAGATTAAACTTCTAGTTTCTGGGTTCTGGTAGTTGAAATTTGATTTTTAGTAACAAAATATAATAAATCTTCACCAATCTGAAAATAAAGTTAATGTTAATTATGTAATGTCGAATATCATGTAATAAATGACTTACCTTTCTGCCTCTCTATTTTGTAGAAGGTGTACATAATTATTAATTTTCAACGAAAAGTTAAATTGTTTTATTCTTCTCGGCCAGCTGTTTTGACTTTGTGAAAAATGTCAACAAATGTATCGATCTGAAGTTAAACACCTGTTGTCTTCGGTTTATTGCTTCGAGTAAGGTCGTCTCACTGTTCGAGAATCTATGATTGTCTGCTTATAATTTAGGCGGTTTTTCAAGAAAGTCGTTGTTCTAAGGCCCAAATTTACCATAGACTGTTAATTAACCTAGGGAATTTTTCTCTATGAGATTGGTCTTCTGTTTGTCTTTGACATTAGTCATCAAATCATCACTTCCTATTTTTTGTAAAATTTTTGGCTTTATATTAAGCCATGGCCGAAATGAAAAGGCTTTTGCATTTTTGTCTGGTTTAGTTGCCTTGTGTCCCCTAAATTTCGAGAGGGTAAGTTTTTTTTGTTGTCTTCACCTAGAAGTATTTTCTAAAATAATTTTATATAGGGACTAGCTGGAAGCCTATTCCTTTTCGAGGAATTACCATTTTCGGGGTAACTTATTCTGCTCCTGAATCCTGTGCAACCACACGTGGGTCCAACCACCAGTTACAGTCCCTGATGCCTCCAATTTGTCGGCGATAATAGGGCTGTGGAAAAATCAGTTAGTTACCACCAACATCACTTCAATCCCAAGAAGACTTCTCGATTTTTGCTTCCTGAAGGCATGGCCATGTGTTCGTGTTCGAGCCATTGTTCTCTGCTCCAACTTTAAATTGCCTCCAGGACTCCTTCAAACTTCTCCAAATCAACCTCTACCACCTAAGCTGCTTTGGGAATAGTAGGCTTGAGAACAGGTTTTTTTTTGCAATTTTTTATTTTTTTTTTTAAAGATAATATCTTACAGAAAGTTATTTTGTTTTATGATATACCGCAAATAGTGGCCTAAATATTTTTTCTTTAAGTATTTTTAATAAAATATTTCAATAAAGTGTAAACCCTTATAGCTATAAAAGGTACTAGGTATATATAATTTTTTTTTCAAGAATCAAAGTAATGAGTTATAATTTTTTTCAATACTATACCACTAACTCACATAGTTAGGTATATATATTTAATTGTTTAAATATTAATATAATTTTCCAATTACTAAGTACATTTATAAAATGTTATTTTTTAAACTTTCGATCTGAAGGTCACTTTGCAATGTCATATTGACTATTATTTTTTTATGTACTTAACTTACGGCTCAATTAAATATTTGCTATTTTTCAATAATTTGTTAAATTTCTATTTAATTAAAATAAAATAAAACAAGCTTTTGTTAGTTGAATCTGTGTTTTGATTTTGGAGTCTACAATTTTGCAATTTTGGTAATATTAGTTTTTTTTGGTAAGTAAGAGTTAAATCATTTAATCGCAGTCTTCATTTTTCTTTGTTTGGTGAAGTATTACTTAACTGTATAAATAAAGTGGCGCTCTGGGCACGACTATTTTATAATTCAATTTCCACACATTAAATTTAAATTCAAATTTCACTTTTAATTTTAACATTTTTTTATAAACTAAAGCAACAGTATCTACGACCATTGCTCGCCGATGAACAGCTGCCGCTAGCATATGTAGCAAACAGATCAGTTGCTGACTTTCCATCATTAATTCTAAAATATTGTTACATATTAAAATGGCACCCTTGTCCGTGGGGCCTGAGAAATTTTTAGAGTCTCTTCTTTGAATTTATAAAATAGTCATTAACCAAAATTGTAGACCAGATTTAAACACAGAGGTTTGAAAATTATTTACATTTTTTGCAAGAGGAGGTTGAAGGTATTTGATATCATAATTTTAAATAAATTTTTTTTGCTGGTGATCAGTACACTGGGAGTTAAAGTGAATGAAGTATGAGGTTTGATGAAACTTATTTTGGTAAATTTTGATAAAATTTCTGAGAATTTTAGTACAAATATTTGGGAATTAAGTTGAAGGTTTTGATAAAAGTTTTTGAGTTCAAATTTATGAGTATTTTGAGTTACAAATATATGCAGAAGTATTTGTATATTGGTAAATTTTGAGTATTTTTGAGTACTTGCCATAATTTATAGTATCGGTTTTAAACTTTGAGATAAATTAATAGTAATTTTAGACCTTGAATAGTTTTTAGTAATTTAATTTTGTCAGTACATCTAAAATGGATCCGCTTTGCAAACCAGTACATTTATTGTCCACAGAGTTAGACTATGAGTTAAAATTGAGGGGTATTGTTACAAATAGGCCTGTTGCTGATAAACGTAAGGCCCTTGCTAGACTTTTTGATAAAGAAAGGAAACAAGGTTCTGATATTTTGACTTTGGAAGATCCTGATTTTGATTTTGATAATGAAAAAGTTGATATAGAAACAACTATTAGTTCAATAGAAACTTTAATAAATGATTTTGAAGGTCCAAATACAGATTCAGTTTATAAGAGAATAGAGTCTAGGTTAGCCCATCTTGTAAATAGGATAAAACGTTTAAAAATTGATGCCAATGACTCAGACAGTTTAACTAAAATAGAATTTAAGAATGAATCTCTTGCTACAATTTTAGTTATGGAGGCAGATCTCCAAGAAAAGGTTACTAATGTAGAACCAAATGTTAATAGTAATGTCATGTTAAATTCAACACAGGTAAATCCTACACAAAGTCATATTAATTCCACAATGTTTCATTCACCACAGTATAAACATGTACCAGTTTACAAGTTAGGACTTAGCTTTGATGGTAATCCAAAAAATTTATTATCATTTATAGAAAATGTAGAAGAGATGGCTCACTCTAGGGATATATCAAAACAACAGTTATTTGAATCAGCTAGTGATTTGTTCTCACAAAAAGCTAAATTTTGGTTTAGACAGGTTAAAACTTTAGTTAACGATTGGGATAGTTTAGTGAATAAATTAAAGCAAGATTTTTTAAAGTCTGATATCGATGATGATCTTTGGGAAACCATTAAGAAACGTTTTCAAGCCAGAAATGAACCTGTAGTGTTGTATATTGCATGTATGGAAACATTGTTTTCCAGACTATCTCGTAAACCGTGTGAATCAACTAAAGTCAAACATATTAGGAATGGCCTTCAGCCTGAATATAGAAAAAGATTAGCACTACATGAAATACAATTGGTAGAAGAAATAAGTTCTTTATGTAAAAAACTAGAGGAGGCAGATATTTTGAGTTTATGTTCAAGTAGTAAGTCTGATAATTATTTTCTAGAATCAGAATTAGCATATGTATCTGAATCTTCTTCCTTAGGTCCTTCACAAACTGCCACCACTAGTAAAAATAATAAACCCCAATTTCAAGGTGATAATTTTGGAAAAAATAACTATAGAGGTAAAAATAAATATAGTGGATCTTTTTCGAATAAATCTAAAAATATAATTTGTTGGAAGTGTAATATGCCTAATCACACTCATGTAAATTGTAGGGCTCCTGCCCAAGGCAAATTTTGTTATAAATGTGGTAAGGAAAATGTGACTATTAAAGAATGCCCTGTTTGTTCAAAAAACGTAAAGTAGGTGTTCCAGCAGTTGGCTCTCGAGCACTTCAAAGTTTTAAGTTCAAAGCCAACAATAAATTTAATTTTAGTCATTTTAGTAAACCAGTAGTTTCATTTAATTCTAGTAAATTTATAAATTCATTTAATTCTAGTAAACCTGTAACTGCAAACAAATCTAGTAAAAACATAGTTTCATTTTTTGATCAACAAGATTGGGATATGTGGAAAATTAAAGTAAGGGATTTTTATAAAAGTAAATTTAATAATAATGAAATTTCACCTTTATGTATTAAAAAAGAAAAGGATAATCGACCTTACATACAAGTAAAGTTGTTGGAAATGCCTATCGTAGCTTTACTTGATAGCGGTGCTAATATTTCAGTAGTTGGGAGTCAAGGTATTAAACTTTTAGAAAAATTAGGGATTTTAATTGATAGTAATTGTGAAATAAAAAATATTTCCACAGCAGATGGAAATTCTCAGTTTGTTTCAGGTAAAGTTGACTTACCAATTTTAATTAATAATATTTATAAAATAGTACCCGCTGTAGTAGTTCCTACAATATCTCATTCTATAATATTTGGCATGAATTTTTGTGAAATTTTTCAAGTTAAAGTAGATTTTCAAAATTTTAAATGGGATATACAATGCAATCTAACTGAATCTGCTCTGTGTACAGTGTCGGATGTAAATTTAACAAAGCCTTCAGAAGGTATAAAAGATTTGAATCATTTAACCAAAACCCAAAAAGCAGTTGCAAAAAAGGTAGTCGATTCTTTTGAAAAAATAAGTAATGAGAAAAAGTTAGGCCGTACTGATAAAATTAAGTTGAATATTGAGACAGGCGATGCCAAACCATTCAAGGTACCCCAATACTTGATGTCACCCTATATGTTAGATATTTTAAACAAAGAACTTGATGAAATGTTAAAGCTAGGAATTGTAGAACCTTCTTTTAGTCCTTGGAATAGCCCAGTTTTATTAGTAAAGAAAAAGACAGGTGAATATCGTTTTTGTTTCGATGGTCGAAAATTGAACGAAATAACAAAACATGATTCCTATCCATTACCTAGAATAGACCGTATACTTAGCATGTTAGGTAAGGCTAAATACATCTCTAGTATAGACTTGAGAAAAGCCTTTTGGCAAATCCCATTAGATGAAAAGTCTAAGGAAAAAACAGCGTTTAGTGTGCCAGGTAGAGGATTATTCCAATTTTCAGTAATGCCATTTGGTCTGTGTAATTCTGCACAAACACAACAACGATTGTGTGATTCTATCTTTGGTCCGAAGTATGAACCTTATCTTTTCTGTTACCTCGACGATATTATTCTAGTAACTGAGAATTTTGAGGATCATGTTAGGCTCCTAAACGAGGTTTTAGCAAAGTTATTAGAAGCTAACCTAACAATAAATTTAAAAAAGTGTGAATTTTTTAAGACATCACTTAAGTATCTTGGTTTTGTGGTTGACGTAGAAGGGTTGCGTACTGACCCTGATAAAATTTCAGTTATGGTTAATTATCCACGTCCAAGAACTTATACAGAAGTTAAAAGATTTTTAGGGTTATGTTCTTGGTATAGGCGCTTCATAAGTAACTTTTCCGCTTTAGTATCTCCTCTTAATGATCTTTTAAAAGGTAAACGTAAATCTCAAAACATAGTTTGGAATGATATAGCTGAAAAGTCTTTTTGTCAAATAAAAGAAGCCTTAGTTAGTGCACCTATTTTAGTTTCGCCTGACTTTACTAAAAAATTCACTATTCACTGTGATGCATCTCAATTTGCTTTAGGGGGAGCTTTGACCCAAGAAATTGATGGTCAGGAACGTGTCATAGCATATGCTTCTAGAACCTTGTCTAGAAGTGAACGTAATTATACTGTTACTGAAAAAGAACTTTTAGCTTTGTTATTTTTGATTAAAAAATTCAGAGGTTATATAGAGGGTAGTAGATTTTGCTGTATTACAGATCATTCTGCACTTTTATTTTTAAACAACCTGAAAGAACCTCAAGGTAGATTAGCTCGATGGGCGATTACTCTTAGGCAGTATGATTTTGAATTAATACATAAAAAAGGAAAAGCTAATGTATTACCAGATGCTCTAAGCAGAATACCAAATATTGTCAATTCAGATCACCCTGTAGAAAAGCCAAATTCAGATATTAAATTAGATCACCCTGTAGAAAATGCAATTTTAGAAATTCAACCTAAAGATTCAGATAATTGGTATCTTTCTCTAAGAACCAAAATTTTAGAAAAACCCAAGTCTTATCCACAGTGGAAAATAATAGATGGATTCATATACAAATACATACCTAACACATTGCCAGTTTCTTCAAACTGCCATGAATGGAAACGTTTAGTTCCACGTTCTCAGATTAAAGATGTCATTGCTAGTTGCCACAATCCTTCCACTGCAGGTCACTTTGGTTTTTACAAAACATTAGGTAGAGTCCAAGAATTATATTATTGGCCAAAACAGAGGGTAGATGTTTTAAAATTTGTTAAATCTTGTGAAGTTTGTCAATCTCAGAAAATGCCAAATAGTTCTAAAGTAGGGTTAATGGGTTCTCAAAAAACTGTAAACTTTCCTTTTGAAATTTTGTCTTTAGATCTTCAAGGACCTTTTGCAAGAAGTACAAAAGGAAATTGTTATTTATTAGTCATAGGGGATTGGTTTTCTAAATTTACTCTTTTATTTCCGCTTAAAGCAGCTATAGCCCCTACTATAACAAGAATAGTTGAAAATCAAGTATTTTTAAAGTTTGGTGTACCTAGGGTAATATTATGTGATAATGGGAGTCAGTTTGCCGGCAAAGTATTCAAAAAACTCATTGATAAATATGAAATTCAAAAAATTTGGTTTACTCCACGATATAGCCCACATTGCAATTTTGTTGAACGCAACAACAAAACTGTTGGTACAGTTATTCGTAGTTATGTTCAAGAGCATAAATATTGGGATACAGAAATAGATCAATTTCAGTTAGCGATTAATTCGGCTAAGCATGAGGTTCATGGCTATACGCCAAACTTCTTAGTTTTTGGGAGAAATATTCCTACCTCAGGAAAGTATTATGGAGAGCTCAAAAGCACTCAGAATTTTGAATTATCTCCAGGTAGTAGAGATAACTTTGTAAGAGATTTAGAAGGTTTAAGACCTATTTTTGAGGATGTTAAGAAAAAACTTGATACTGCTCATAAAAGATATGAGAAGAGTTATAATTTGCGTAGAAGAGATCACTTCTATAATGTAGGTGACAAGGTTTGGAAGAGGAATAAAGTCCTTTCCAACGCAGTATTGAAATTTTCTGCCAAGCTGGCACCCAAATATGTTTTGTGTACTGTACGACAAAGGATTTCGAGATTAGTATATGCACTAGACCACATTGATGGATCGAATGCTGGTAACTGGCATATTTCTGATCTTAAACCATATTATGGTTCGAATTCTGATGTTTCAGTAGGGTAAAAGCAACAGAAATTGGTTCATCAGTGATACTTTACGAAAAATTATCACTTAGTAATTTTGAACTAAAACGTTTTAGTATTTTTAGTATTTTTAGTATTTTTAGTATTTTTTTTATTAGTTTAATTTTCATCTGTAGATAAAATGTATTTACTTGACTATTCACAGTAAGTTCAAGAATGAACAAAATACTTGAGCAAAAATGATTTTTTCATTTTTAGTTTTATTGATAGACATACCTACCTATTTTGACTTTACCCCATTGTGACTTTTATCGATATTGTCTCCTTTTAGGACGTGTGGTACGCGTAGATACCTCCTCAATAAAACAAGCTCAAATAATTTGAAAAGTTTAAACTATAGACTTAAACTAAATTATACTTTTATGTTAATGCACTTGCACATCAATGCACGTTAAACATTTTGTGAAAAATTAAATAGTAGTTAAGGGTGAACTTAACTTAACGTAACTCAACTTAAATGAACCTTATTATAAAATGGTGTTGAATTTAAATTTGTTTTCATTTAGACTTGATAAAAAATATATTGACAAGTCAACATATTTTTTTTTGGAGGGAGAAAGGGAATTTGTAGCAGTTAAAAATTGCTTACCTGGTTTTTACTATAAACACAATAAATATTAAGTAGTCATGAACATACTTTATTCATTTAAATAACTAGTGTACAGATATGGATGGAAGTATATATTTAATTTTATAGATTAAACTTCTAGTTTCTGGGTTCTGGTAGTTGAAATTTGATTTTTAGTAACAAAATATAATAAATCTTCACCAATCTGAAAATAAAGTTAATGTTAATTATGTAATGTCGAATATCATGTAATAAATGACTTACCTTTCTGCCTCTCTATTTTGTAGAAGGTGTACATAATTATTAATTTTCAACGAAAAGTTAAATTGTTTTATTCTTCTCGGCCAGCTGTTTTGACTTTGTGAAAAATGTCAACAAATGTATCGATCTGAAGTTAAACACCTGTTGTCTTCGGTTTATTGCTTCGAGTAAGGTCGTCTCACTGTTCGAGAATCTATGATTGTCTGCTTATAATTTAGGCGGTTTTTCAAGAAAGTCGTTGTTCTAAGGCCCAAATTTACCATAGACTGTTAATTAACCTAGGGAATTTTTCTCTATGAGATTGGTCTTCTGTTTGTCTTTGACATTAGTCATCAAATCATCACTTCCTATTTTTTGTAAAATTTTTGGCTTTATATTAAGCCATGGCCGAAATGAAAAGGCTTTTGCATTTTTGTCTGGTTTAGTTGCCTTGTGTCCCCTAAATTTCGAGAGGGTAAGTTTTTTTTGTTGTCTTCACCTAGAAGTATTTTCTAAAATAATTTTATATAGGGACTAGCTGGAAGCCTATTCCTTTTCGAGGAATTACCATTTTCGGGGTAACTTATTCTGCTCCTGAATCCTGTGCAACCACACGTGGGTCCAACCACCAGTTACAGTCCCTGATGCCTCCAATTTGTCGGCGATAATAGGGCTGTGGAAAAATCAGTTAGTTACCACCAACATCACTTCAATCCCAAGAAGACTTCTCGATTTTTGCTTCCTGAAGGCATGGCCATGTGTTCGTGTTCGAGCCATTGTTCTCTGCTCCAACTTTAAATTGCCTCCAGGACTCCTTCAAACTTCTCCAAATCAACCTCTACCACCTAAGCTGCTTTGGGAATAGTAGGCTTGAGAACAGGTTTTTTTTTGCAATTTTTTATTTTTTTTTTAAAGATAATATCTTACAGAAAGTTATTTTGTTTTATGATATACCGCAAATAGTGGCCTAAATATTTTTTCTTTAAGTATTTTTAATAAAATATTTCAATAAAGTGTAAACCCTTATAGCTATAAAATGTACTAGGTATATATAATTTTTTTTTCAAGAATCAAAGTAATGAGTTATAATTTTTTTCAATACTATACCACTAACTCACATAGTTAGGTATATATATTTAATTGTTTAAATATTAATATAATTTTCCAATTACTAAGTACATTTATAAAATGTTATTTTTTAAACTTTCGATCTGAAGGTCACTTTGCAATGTCATATTGACTATTATTTTTTTATGTACTTAACTTACGGCTCAATTAAATATTTGCTATTTTTCAATAATTTGTTAAATTTCTATTTAATTAAAATAAAATAAAACAAGCTTTTGTTAGTTGAATCTGTGTTTTGATTTTGGAGTCTACAATTTTGCAATTTTGGTAATATTAGTTTTTTTTGGTAAGTAAGAGTTAAATCATTTAATCGCAGTCTTCATTTTTCTTTGTTTGGTGAAGTATTACTTAACTGTATAAATAAAGTGGCGCTCTGGGCACGACTATTTTATAATTCAATTTCCACACATTAAATTTAAATTCAAATTTCACTTTTAATTTTAACATTTTTTTATAAACTAAAGCAACAGTATCTACGACCATTGCTCGCCGATGAACAGCTGCCGCTAGCATATGTAGCAAACAGATCAGTTGCTGACTTTCCATCATTAATTCTAAAATATTGTTACAGGCTCAATACTTGCTCCAATACTTTACATAGTATACAATAGTGACATCCCCCACCCACAGCAAAAATCAGAGTCTCTCCTCCTCTTCGCTGATGATACGGTCATTTTCACTTCAGGCTCCCACGGAGAGAGTGAGCGACGGTCTGTATTCAAGAGATCGCAAGTCTACCTTGACAAGGTCGTAAAGTGGTGTAACAAATGGATGGTTACTATAAACCCGTCCAAAACTCAAGCTATACTATTCAAATCTCCCTACTGTAGTGACGTCCAGGGCCGGATATCACTGTTGGGAGAAAACCTCATGCTCAGGAACTTGGTTCTCTACTTGGGAGTTCGTTTTACAAGAACTTCCAATTGAAAGGCTTAAGTCCCAGATCCCAAGGTCCCCCCGGTCCCAAGTCTCTTGACAGGATGAGGCAGAGGTTTAATCTCGTGAAAGTGCTAACCGGTGAAATAGACGGAACGTCTTCCAAAACATTGTTGCACACCTACAAGACTTTTGTCAGGTCGATAATCGAATACAAGGCATGCGTTTACTTACTCTCAAGAGCCACCAACTGAATGCCAGAGCAGCTACAGAACGTAGAATGCTACGATACTGTATGAGAAAAGATTGGTCGTATCCATCAGCCCACATCCACATATTGGCCAACATCACGCCAATTAAGGACAAAATCCTAACCCTCAGCAGGAAGTATGCCCTTCTTTTCCCCCTGCTCCTTAGTAGTCCACTACTTCTTAGTTCGCGCATCATTTAATTGACGTTTTTCACACCCCACACAACTCCGTTAAAAAAAAGGAGTCACCCAGTCCTTGAAGAGGCTCAGGCCTAAACAAGGTTAAAACTTTGTCTGTATAGCATCTCATTCACGCACACTACGTAAATCTTCTGTTTTAATGTTGTCCCATTTTCTTCTATTTAAAAGTGATTGGGTGCTTGTTTTACGTGACAAGTTGGCCTTTTCTTTATTAAAAATTTATATACTTTTAAAATATAAATATCTCTATTAAAAATATAAATATTGTGTTATCGATCGTTATATCTAATGATGTTGCTAATTCCTGCTTATCATCTCCATCATCATTTCTAGTTCCGTTCTTCTAATTCTAGTTTTTTCTTCATTTCTTAACTTGTATACTTCATATAATTCTTTCGCCCTGTGTCCTTTTCACCTCGTTTTTTAATGCAAGCAATATGCACACATCTTTTTTAAGCACATTTACCAACTCTATACTCGTACCTGTAGACTTCCAAGATCTCAAGACCTTATCTCATTTTATTCTGAAGCTATTTTCTTGTAGCGTCAAGTAATAATCAAAACTTTTAACTAAATAATGTATTTTATTCTAAAATTATGGTTAATTTCTAGCAAAAATAGTAAATCCTATCTTTATTTTTCTTACATTTAATGGTCCCCCTGAAATAGTTCTCACCGAGAAATTCGAGAAGAGATTCAGTTTTTTTCTCAATACATTAATTATTATTTGAATTTTTCAAATTAATATTAGTTGTTGCTATTATGGATAATTTCCTTTAAAGTTCGTGTAAAAAAACGAAACCTTATTTTGCTTCCAAATATATTTTTTCGAAATATTTCACTTCCGTACTTTTTTCTGGCAAACTTTTTATACGGGCCAATAATCAATTTATTCCATACTTGACGTACATATTATACATTTCAGTCGACCCAGTTTTTATCAGTTTTTTTTGGTATTCGTCATAAGTCGAAATATTCCAACTGTAGCTCCAAATCGGCCAAACTAAAGTTCGATATTTATTTTAGAAAAGGGAGCGAAAGAGAGAGCCAGGAACATTTGGCTCGCTGCCAAAACTCACGGACAGATTTAAATTTACTCTTTTACTGAAAAATGTTCATTTCCGGTGGAGAATTGATCAACCTTCAATTTTGATTTTTAGTAGTTCCACGATATTATGACAAATACGTGTTGGATGTAAAGGACAAATCTGAATTTTACAGATTGCTGAAAATGAGTAAAAAGAGAATATAGTCATTAATAAATGCTGTGTATTCGCGAATATCGTTCCAATTTTGATCGGTTTATAAATCATAATGGGCTTTCAATTTTCAAGACAAAAACATACTTTACATATAGAAAAGAACATAACTACAAAGATATTTCACTGAATGAATAATAAGATTAAAATTTCATCGCAGATAAATATACAATCCAAAAATTTACAGCGGCGGTAAATATCTTCTTCTCTTCTTCTTTGCATGTAGAGATGACTGTAGTCTGTTTTTCAATGTGTCTCCGGTAAATTGTCATTTCATCGTTTTCGTAGTATTCCTACTGATCGTCTTTCTATTGAAGAACCGTCTCTTGCCATCTTTAATACTCTATTTGTTGTCATTCGGCTTATATGATGGTTCTATTATACTCTTCTATTTCTTATCCAGTCCTTAATTAAATCTACGTCGTATATCTGTACATCTAGCTCTGTCTTTTAGTGTTTTATCATTAATGTTTCTTAGTGTTTCATCCATGCTGTTTCTAACATTCTATTTTATATTTTAATTTATTTCTAGATATTTAAACTACATCACTCGTTTTATTATCTGACCTTCCATCTTTAATTTACATTTTAGTAAATTTGCTGTTATAACCATGCACATTATCTTTTTTGGGGAAATTAACATGTAAAATTTACTGTACATTCTATTAAATTGGTGCAGCTTACGTTGTAAATCATCTTCACTTTAAGAATAGTATTACGTCGTCTGCATAGTAGATTATTTTAAGTTGTTTTTCTCCCACTTATATGCAGTAAATATGTATGATAATAATGTTTACTTTTATTAGAGATAATATGACAACAAAAGAATATTTAACAGTGGATAGTTATTCTCTCCCATTCTTCAAGACTGCGCGCTGCAGCGGTTTAAAAACTTTTTTGTTGCGGAAACCTTTTAAAAAACCAAATTTTTAACAAAACCCTAAACTCTAAAGTCCTAACCGGATATACTTTTCTCAACAATTGAAGTGGATATTATGAAAATGTGTATTTCATTTTTTGTTTATAAGGTCAAATAAAAATATGTAGTGATATAAATAAAGATTTATTTTAACTTCGTATTTTCATACAGATGAACCGAAAAAAAGAAATTCGTTAAAAAAAATAGAAAATAAAAAAAAATTGTAAAATTAACGACCTAAAATTTCTATTCCTGCTTAATTTCTAATATCCCGAAAAGAAGAATGAGTAGTGTGTGTGTCCACCTCTGTGTCGCCATAGTGCTCTAACTTTATTTGGAAGACCTCTTATTAAATTATTAATGAACTGTTGCGGTATACGTTCCCAAATCGCGCGTAATGTATTGGCCAGCTGATCTAAGGTTTGGGGCAGTTGAAGGAGCCTGTTGTGTTGCCTAGACATTTCGGCCCAAACATGTTCAATGCAATTCATATCAGGTAAATATGGTGGCTACTCCATTCTTGTAATGCCATGAGATTCTATACACTCATTGACAATCCTCGCACGGTGTGGGCGAGCATTATCATCAATTAGAACAAAATGTTCGCCTATTGCACCAAAAAATGGAACAACTATTGGTACTATGATTCTGTCTCGATATCGTCTAGCAATCATTGTCTCAGTATTTAAGATGATTAAGTCTGTGCGACAGTCAAAACATATGCCTCCCGACACGCAAACGGATTCACCTCCAAAAAGAGTGGTTGAGACTCTCAGATTTTCAATGTAACGCTGTCCTCTTTTCCTACACACCAATATTCGGCCATAATTCGTATACAAACGAAATCTGGAATCGTCAGTAAAGAGACAATTCCTCCAATTTTCGAAATTCCACTGATAGTGTTCCATCGCCCAGCGATATCTGCATGCACGCTGCTTCCTAGTTAGTCGTGGATGGGTAGTGCGCCATCTAGCCCTTAAATTAGATGCATTTAACTGTCTTCTGACAGTTTAATTGGAAATCGCTCGTCCAGTAGCATGCCTGAAGATACTCTTAATTCTGGAAGCTGTGACTGTTGAGTTTCTTCTTGCGGTCACAACTACAACACGGTCTTACCGTGTTGTAGTTGTGACCGCAAGCGAAAAAAAAGCGAACAACGAACAAATATTAACGAATTTAAAGTAAATTCACACTAATCAACGAAACAAACTGCCCTGGCAGCGGGCTCATCGTAGAGTGATCTCATAATCTTTAAAAATCGTTTGCCTTCCCGCATAACTTTCTTACCAACCTGGGTGGATATTTATTTGACGCGCAATATTAACCCTAGAACTACACGGTTACGTCGAATCCGACATCGAGTCTGATATTTTATGCGTATAAGGTAGTCGGGTGGGGTTGGCGTCTACTGCCGTCTAGTACCCTCCTAAGTAGTCGTTCTCTTGATGCTCACTAAGTAAGGTGAGTCAAACGTTTTTCATGAACGAGATCTTGATAATGGGGATATCGAGTATGTACCCTCTGACTGTGACGAAAATGACGAAGTTATGGACGTGGCTTTAGCAAATGAACCACTAGATGAGAGAAACTTTTTTTTGTGTACAGACAATGAAACAATTTTTGCTGACATTTCATTGAGTAGTATACACTCTCGAACTCCTTCGAAAAATATTATTACCCACCTTCCAGGAGCCAAGGGTAAAGCCAAAGGTCTTACTGACGAAATACATATTTTTAATCTTTTTATAACAGATGAGACGATTGAACTAATTGTTAAATATCTTACTAAAGTAGTCTTAGATATCTTTAACAGATGTTGTAGAAATAAAGTCCTTTATTGGCTTGCTATATTTGCTTATTACACTAAAAAATTCAGGCTTGACATTACTGAATGTGTTTTCTTCAGTTTTTGGTCCCAGTTTATTTCGTTGCGTCATGAGCAAAAGTCGTTTTGAGTTTTTGTTGATAGTGCTTCGCTTCGATTCTAAGATCACGAGGGAACAAGGAAGGAGAACAGATAAATTTGCTCCATTCAGAGAATCATGGAGTTTATTCGAGAGTAATCGCAGAAAAAATTACACTCCATCAAAGTATATAACCGTGGATGAGACTTTGTTAAGCTTTAGGGGACGATGCCCATTTGTATATACCAAGTAAACTAGATAAGTATGGACTGAAAACTATTTCTCTTTGTAATGCAAGAACATTCTGTTTCTGTGGAGGAATTCTTACGTTGGCAAAGAGAACATACCATAAAGTGACCTGCTGTTACCAACTCAATATGTTCTCAAGCTGGTAGAACCCATCAAGAACTTAAACGTTACCACCGACAACTGGTTTTCATCTTGTCAACTGCCTCAGGAACTTAGGAAGAATAATCTAACTTTAGTAGGCACCCTTCGAAAAAATAAGAGGGAGATTCCTAAATTCTCTATTGACACAAAAGGGATTTCTACTGAGTCGTTACGATTTTTATCCAGTCCAGATAAAATGTTGGTATCGTATGTACCTAAGAAAAATAAAAATGTAGTTCTGATCTCGTCAGTGCATTCTATTGGAGACGTAAATCAAATTTCCAATAAACCTGATATAATAGAATTCTACAATATGACGAAGGGGAGAGTCGACGTCTTTGATCAGCTATGTCATTTAAAGACCACCAAAAGAAAACCCAACCGGTGGCATATCCGGTACTTTTTTGGAGTTCTTGATGCTACTGCTATAAATGCTTTTGTAATTTACAAACTAAATGTAGATGCACCTATTTCGAGATCTCAATTTTTAAAAACTTATCGCTCTTCTTATCGGCTTCTCACATTGAGCGAAGAATTTAAAATTCGAGAATTCCAGTTGCCTTAAAGACGCAAATATCTATATTGCTAAATAAAGATGTCCCTTCTACTATAAATATAGTTACTGACGCTCAACTAGGAAGATCAAAAAGACCAGGATTGTGTGCCTTCTGTTATGGAAGCAAGAGAAGGAGAGGAAATTATAGTTGTGGCCATTGTAATAAAAGTGTGTGTGGTGAGCACAAACGATTTGTTTGCCCCCAGCATTATAACTAATTAATAAAAAATGTTTTATATTGTTTAACCGTTTTTGTTTTGTTCCATTTTATAACTTGAAATATGAAGAATTGTATTACTTTTGTTTAATCGTTTATGTACTTCTAATGTATTTTTTAAATTTTTTTTATATATCAAATAAACATATTTTTCACTAAAATATATTATAAGTTTGGTAATTTAGTTTATTATTGTCTGTTTTGTACATTAAAGTAAGGTTTCGATATAAAATAGCGGTAAAATTAGAATGATGTATCCGACGTCACGGTACTAGATATGTCCCCATTATCAACGTATGGTTCTAGGGTTAAGCGAAATTAACATCATATAAATGCTATTAAAATTATTATATACATACTTGAAATGTTTATATTATAAATCCCAACGACGCAAAATGATTGAGAAAACATTTCGGTGTTTTAACATATAATAGGTAAATGTGAAGTAAATCAAAATGCTACAAATTAATTTATAATTTATCATATTGTTTTAATCTTTCGCCTTTAGTGTTCTCTTTTACTTCTTGAACTTGAAACTATACACATTTTCTACTGAAGATTCCACCGATACAAATCGCAATTGTGCTTTCGAAACTGCAGTACGAAAGATTTAAATCTGGATTTTCAGAATTCTTTCAACACTATCACTAATTATTTTGTTTTGTGGAAATATGATTGGTTTTAAATGTTTTTTTATTAATTAATATTTTTATTAAATCCATTTAAATTTAGTTTTAAGATTATTATACTCTCGATATATTGCGACAAGGGACGCCATTTATAAAAAATAGAAAAAATTGTATAAGAATGTATAAGTTACACAATCATGCTCCAAAACAAGAAAAAAACATAAACAGTCAAAACTTAGTTCTAACTAAAAGAATAGAAATAGAGTAAGGGTTAATATCCCCTACTCTGTTTCTTATTATACAAAGGAAAAATTATACAAAGAGAAAAATCTTATATACGTTCAAGCCACTGTATGCTATATATTCTTTTAATTGAAAAAGCAATCCTATCCTGCTCTCTGAATGTATCACGTCTAGCACAAACTCTTTTCCCAACACACTAATATGCATCCTCGTAATTTTAATTACTAACCGAGTGGAGAGAAAACTTGTAACGTTCACTTTTAATGCGGTTTCGGGGTTTGTTCTCCAACAGCCGAAGAAATATGACGCCATAAAAGGGGTAATTAATTTTACAGTTGTTCTTATTTGGTTTCTTTCGGCATTATTAATTTCGAATAAACCCTTGTTGTCGGATGAATTCGAAGGGTGCATTAATGTAGCGTAAGTCGTTATTGCAGGGGTGTTCTTCTCTCAAAGACGAGATAATTTGAAAGAAGTTGTCGATGATATTTTGGGAGTAATAGGATATCCGGAGGAAGGAAATTGAGGCAGGTTTTTATATAGAAATATGGTATTTGTTTTATGGAATTTGTGGGATAGTATAGAGAATATCAATATGACGTGCTTTTATTTAAAATTTGCATTTTTTATGATAATTTCCTTTGACAAAGTTTGGGTGTTACACGGAAAAGTAATGTATACCTGTCAGTATGAAGCATAGTAAAAAGTAATTATTCCATTTATGTTCCATTTATGTTTATGTACACTGTAGGATCACTACGTTCATAACGCAGTTAATCAGACTGACATTTTTGCATACATTTAAAATTAGGAGAATATATAGATAATATGTTAATAGCCAAAAAGTAGCTGCAAATATTGTTAATTCAATTAATGGTTATTAGTTTTTGACAAATACATATATATATATATATATATATATATATATATATATATATATAAATAGAGTTTGTATAACGACGCTAAGAATACAATTCTTTAGAGGGTAACTTTCGGGAAAGCGTCAAAACGAGGATCAGCTAGAGATGGTATAAGCCAGTTTGGTGTAGAACTTTATTCTAAATGTGAAATTTTCGGTGAGATGTTGTCACCTTCATCAGCACCTAAATGGAAAACCTATTTTAGTACAAGTGGTGGAAATCAACATTTAACACCTACATTGAAAATGTTCAGTTGGTCGTAGTGGTGAAGAACACTGTCACAAACATGTTAAAAATATTAAAAAATACATTTAAAATTTTGAATAAAACCATTACAACACAACACAACATTTGAAATAATACCCAGTGACACCACGTTTGTATACCACACCTGGATTCAAATTACCAGCGATTTATTATAAACAACTCCATTAAATCTAAACTAACCACAGAAAATTAGAAACAAAAGCATAAATCACTAAAATTATTTCTGGTGAACCACATAAACCTTTTCGTTGCATATGATTCATGGAATTCGCAAATAACACACATTCAGTTATCGTGGCGTAAATATTAAAATAAATAATTAAAGTTGTAACGGCTTAGCGTTGCGTTCGTTTGAATTTATTATTGGTGCACCAGTTGCAGCCAAATAATTTATTTTCTGCATTTCGGTGTTAATATCGCAGATATTAGTAGGGTGCGCAAGAACAATAAGGCTGAATCGTAGGATTCTTTAATAAAGCGAAGTGAACTGCAGTGTTTCATTTTAAATCAATTTACAGTTAGGTCAGCAAAGAATATACTAATAGTATAGAATCTTCCTCATAATAATAATGAATCTTCCATAAATTTACAAAATCTACGAAATAGATTTTCACAATGTTAGAGATAATATTAAACTTAATGTAACCTTTACTTTATTTGTATTGTTCATTTTTAACTATTAAAAAACATATTTAAAACTCAAAGAACTAAAACTACAAACACTTGAAAGATAAAAGGGGAAAAAACAAAAAAAAAACGGGTGTGGCAGTCCAGTATAACTGCCGGTAGAAGGTATACTTCTATGCACGCGTTCGCCGTTACAAATTTATATGTGAGTCAATCTGGACAATCATTACATTTGTAATGCTATAGGTAAGAGAGAACAAAAAGAGAAAAATAATTAGGTATATAGGTATCTGGTGCATGGTTTGCTGTATATAAACGTTTGACCTGTAATATGAGTATAGTAAATGAAGGATTGTATATATATTTTCATGAAAATATATATGTATAAAAAGAGTTGAATACAAAAAAATTTTGCATTTTATTTTTTACACATACTCTGCAGTAAAATTCATTGTTAATTTTGTTATTAACATAAAAATACAATATAATACAAAAAAAATGCAATATTCATAAGTATTTAAAAATGACAATATACATAACTTACTTACGCATATGTTTAATTTACCACGATAATAATATTAATAATAAAATAATAATATTAATCAATATTAAATATATTTACAAAAGGGAAATGTTTATTCTCGAGAGAGAAAGAGAGGGAAAATATATCTTCTGTCTCCCTCTTACCTATATCTTACATATGTAATGATTTTGTCGATTCACTCCCGTACCAATTTCCAACGTCGAACACTTGTATAGAAGTATAAGTTCAAAAATGTAACAACAAATTTGGCTACAAACACAGGACTTGAAGATAGAAAAATAGTCGGATTAAGTTTATTTACATTATTTTTAATTTAAACTAATATGTGGCTATACAGGCAAAGGTTTTTATTAAAAAGGTAGGAATCTAAGCATATGGGCAAAAAATAGGCAATATAGCAAATAGCTTATTATTCATTATACAAAGATATGAATGATATTATTCAACTTAGTATTTAGTTATTAAGATACGATATTATTAACTTACGATATTATTAATAAAAAATATATTTACATAACATTAGTAACATAATAGATTAATAAGTAAATAAGTGATGGATTCGACCGTTACTTGATGGAAATTCATTTTATATAAACTAAAAACTTTTGTTTTCTTTACACTTCCACAAAATTTATTTTAAATTTTAAACTATTATCACAACTGTTTAGCTCAGAGTGCCTTACTTAAGTGATATCTTTTTGGTATTTGTTGGTTTAGATTTAATGGACTTGTTTCTAATAAATCGCTGGTAATTTGGATCCAGGTGTGGTATACAAACGTGGTGTCACTGGGGTATAAGTTTACTAGTGCCTTCTGGACAAATTCCTATTTAATATTTGAAGGCAATAAGACTAACAAAAAAGTTTTAAAAAACTACCGTTCTTGATCAAGTACTATAGGAAATAAATGAAATTACAGGGAAAGTAAATTAAAAGTGGAAATGCTCCAATAAGCACTAGAGTATAAATTGCGTGTATAATATAAGTGGGCAGTATTATCCAAATTGCAGATCACACAGGATCTATTTAGCGAATGCCTGGAGAATCTACAAAAAATGGTTGACAAAGTAGGCAAATGGTTGACAAACTTTTGTGACGATTCCAAAAATCACAAATGCTAAAGATTGCAATGACTATCGAACAATTGCGTTAATGAGCCACACATTGAAAACCTTCCTTAAAATCATACATAAGAAATAACTGATTCACAGATGGGTTTCAGAAAGGGTCTAGGAACTAGAGAAGCATTATTTGGAGTCCATGTTCTGACACAACGATGCCTGGATATGAATCAGGACATATATGCTTGCTTTATAGATTTCAAGAAAGCTTTTGATAGAGTTCAACATGAGAAGCTTTTAAGTATTCTTAAGACTAAAAACATTGATAGTAGAGATCTACAAATTATATCGAATCTGTATCAAAACCAGAAAGCAAGAGTAAGAGTCGAAGGAGAACTGACAGAGGAAGTAAGTATACTTAGAGGAGTTTGACAAGGGTGTATCCTTTCACCACTCTTATTCAACGTCTACAGTGAAGTGATTTTTCAAAAGGCTTTATTGGATATCGTGGAAGGTATTTATGTCAACGGAAATAGCAATAATAATATTAGATATGCCGACGATACTGTCATATTTGCAAGTGACATGGAAGATCTACAGTACATAATACAACATATATACAATGCATGTGAAAGTTACGGACTGCAAATGAATCTCAAGAAAACGAAATCAATGATATTCTCAAAAAAACCACAAAATGTAAATAACCTGATCATCAATAATACAACGATAGAAAGAGTAAAAACATATAAATATTTAGGAACGTGGCTAACCGAAGATGGAGATCAAGTAAAGGAGATCAGATCTAGAATAGAAATGGCAAGAAACACGTTCATAAAATTGAAGAAATTACTTTGCAACCGTAACCTTAATCTAGAGATTCGCACAAGAATGCTACGTTGTTACGTCTTCTCTACTTTACTATATGGCATGGAAGCGTGGACAATAAAGCAGTCTGAAATCAAAAAATTAAACTCCTTTGAGATGTGGTGCTACGGGAGAATGCATAAAATATCGTGGATTGAAAAAGTAACTAATATAGAGGTGTTACAAAGAATGAATAAAGAATGTGAAGTCATAAAAACTATTAAAATTAGAAAGATTCAATATCTGGGACATTTAATGAGGGGTGAGAAGTACGTATTACTGAGGTTGATTATGCAAGGAAAGATACAAGGGAAGAGAAACCCTGGACGACGCAAAATGTCCTGGCTAAGAAATTTGAGAGAGTGGTTCGGCTGCAGCTCATTAGAATTATTCAGAAATGCGGCCAACAAAGTTAAAATAGCGATGATGATTTCCAACCTCCGCTAGGAGAAGGAACCCAAAGAAGAAGAAGGTACTTCAGCGTCGAAAACACGCCCGCCCGTTTTTCATCTCATTTTTTGAATAGTAGAATTGGTTCGCACGTTCTCCATTTTTCCGGTATTTTATTGTGTTTTATAATTTATTAATTAAATAAATTAGAAAATTAGAATTATTAGAAAATTCGTTGTTAGGTGGTGCTACCGTAGAGTGTTATATCTTGGATGGACCGTATTACAAATGAAGAAGTGTTGCGATAAATAAACAAAAACCAGGAAGTAATGCGAACTGCGAAAACATAAAACTGGGGTACTTTGGTCATATAATCAGAGTAGTCTGATATGAAAGGCTACGACTAATAATGGAAGAAGATATAACGGACAACCGCACTATTGAAGAATGAGAATAAAGAGAATTTCGTGGTTAGAAATTGAAGTGAGTGATTTATGAATTACTCTCAAATTATTATTTAAATTTAGCGGTAAATAAAGTTAAAATCGCCATAATGACTTCCCACCTCTGAACATAGAAGGGACCTCAAAAAGAAGTAATAACTTCTATTCAATTTTACTAAATAACTTTGACTTGAAAACGATCCTTTATTAGAATAATATTTTTAAAGACTAATTTAGTTTTCAACATTTTAAAAACTGGAATATTTGTTATCTAACTAATAAATTAATGAATGCCAAACAAAACATTTATCGCATAATTGCCGAGAATTTTCAGCAAATAACTAGAAGTGTAAACATAATAAGTGGAGTGAATACCGCCTTTAATAAATCAAAATCAAAAAGTTGCGCCAAGTGGCAATTATTATAATCCCACTTTGCTACATATTGTGCATTTGACCCTGGCCATAAATAAAATTGTGACTCAACTGCATAATCCGAGTTCAACGTGTTTGATCTAACTTTAGATTAACCCGAATGTCACACTTCGAATTTTTCTTTATTTTAAATATTTCTAGAGTATGTTAGTAGTTTAGTTTTGGAGGTAGATTCGGTACATGAGAGTACCTGTTAAATCCCTAAGTGGAAGTAGTAAGATGTGAGTATATAATGAATTAATGAGTACCTATTTAGTGAATGTTCAATCAATATTTAGTTATTTCCTCAATATTAGATGCATATATTTTTTCTTCTTCGTCTTTTAATGGTAATACATACAAATCAGACTTTGGCCTTTTATAAGTTTTGCCTACAAAATTGCCGATTACTGTCCGCTTGGTTACAAATTTTCATACCCATCAAATTTTGACCATCTGCGGATAAATACTTAGCCGCGGGTAATATCCTGCGGATATTATAATATAAATTTTTATATCTTTCCACTGGACTTCTTTTTACCCTTCTGTACAAAGGCCTGTCCTGACTTTTGACAACGAATCAGAACGACAAAGGAATAAGATACAGACTATAGAGATTAAGTTTTTAAGAAAGAGTCGAATTCGTTACGAAAATAGATAGAATAAGGAACACAGAAATAAGGAACGAACTGAAAATATAATTTAATATATTATAATATATATTATATAATATATTAATAACGTTTATAGAAGAGAGACAACTGAGTTGGTAGGGTTATTTACACTGGATAAAGGATACCTTACCAGTGAGAAGAGCGTGGAAAGGAAAAATATTGAAAAACCAAACAGACCAAGAACGACACAAGATGAAGTCATCAGAAAGCTATTGGAGAGAAATGGAGTGACATGGACAAAAGGTTGACATGAAACCGCATATAACGGAAGAAATTTGTTAAAAAATAAATTAAACCTTATCTTAATTAATAATAATTATTAACTGTCATTCTATATTCTGCAGTAGAAGTCTGTCATTAATCACACGCCCAAGAGTATTGTCGTGCTAGGTCTGGTCTGCTTTGTTTTATAGATGGGAAACCTATCTCTCATTAGGTGCCGTGCATTTTCTTCCTAGGCAACTGAAGGCTTTTCCCTTCTTCTTCTTTGTTGTAGTATGTAATTAAAAGCTTTCTTTGGCCATATATCTTCATTCATTCGCTTCACGTGACCATACCACACTAGTTGTCTCTTTTCAATTCTTTCTACACTGGAATATATATTGAATATAAATGTATTTTAAGAACGATTTCCGAAGTGGAAACTGAAATGTCAATAAACGTATATTAACATTTAATTGTGACTTATTTTCAGTTAAATAGTAATTAACACATAAAAAATACACGTAAAATAACAAAAAGTGTATACTGGAATAGACGAGTTTTTTTTTTTAAATTTCTATGTATAAAATAAGGTAGCAGGTATATCGCAAATTAAGTTTGACTTAAATAAATTGCAGAATATTACTGTACGTGCTACTTAGCTGATTCGTATCTGCTTTGTAGTTTATTACTTTTTTGTGTCTTGTAATATAACTCATTTCCAAAAGCAGCCTGTTTTTATAATTAGTTGCTGTTGGTAGGATTTCAACATTAGTATAGTCAAATTTGTGACATGTGTTGATGGAGTGCTTGACAACAGCGCATGTGTTTTTACCTTTATGGCAGTCACTTTTAGGCTGGATAATACGTTGTTTTAACCATTAGCTTGTCTGTCCAATATAACAATCTTCGCAGTCCAAACACGGTATTTTATAGATTGTATTAGTAGTATACATTACTGGTGTCTTATCTTTAACACGGGAAAATAGACTTTTGTTACTGATATTGCTGTATCTACCAATCCTGATGTTATTGTATCGTTTGAAGAGGGTATATTTTAATTATTTTCAGTCTAATTGTGAAAGTGTAAAATAAATGTTTGTCTTGTCTTCTTTTGTGAACAGTTCTACCTGTGCAAGTACATATTCATGTAATTTTACCTTAATATTGCTTACCTCTCTTGTTTTAAATAAATTTGTAGTGCACTTCTGAAGAGGCCAACACTCATTTGGGGAAATCTTAAGTAACTAGAACATAAGATTGTTTTCTGAATTCCAGACGGACAGAACCTAATATATATATATATATATATATATATATATATATATATATATATATATATATATATATATATATATATATACATATATATATATATATATATATATATATATATATATATATATATATATGTAAAGTAGTTAGAATTATTGACTGACACGTTATGTAAAATAAAGTTTTATTTTGAGGATTCAGTCATTTATGTAGGGCAGGATAAGTAAAACTCTTTGTTCTTAAATCAAGCTTTCGCAAAATTTATTTGCTTCATCAGGATATGCTAAAATATGTTATGGTAAATACAATGAAATTAGAATTAAAAAAACATTGTATAAAACTATATAAAAACTTACAAAGGAAATGTGACTGTTGCAACTTTAGTAAAAGTTATGAACTTTTAAATGATCCTAAATATTACATAAAATTACAAAACAATCCGACAAGTACCTTGCAACAGAAAGCTAACAAAATAGTTACCGAATTGAAAAATAAAAAAATGATCACTAAAGAAGAAGCCTCAACTCTCACTATATATAACTCTGTCACACCACGCTTTTATGCACAACCAAAAGTACATAAACCTAACTTAACAATGAGACCAATTGTATCATCAATTAATTCACCAAACAGTAAGTTAGCAAAATTTTTGAATGATATTCTTACAAGGTCATATAACTTAAATAATAGTTTCTCTATACAAGATTCCTTTAAACTAAGTAATTTTATCAATAACTATCAACTATCAAATAATTATATAATAGTAAGCTTTGACGTTATATCTTTATTTACTAACTTACCACTACATATTATTAATGATAGTATAAACAAACACTGGGATGAAATCGAAATAAATTGCAAAATTAACAAAAAAACATTTTTGAGCACTTTAGAATTCATTTTTGATTCTAATGTATTGATTTTTGATAATGCATTCTATAAACAAATTTTTGGCACACCTATGGGCTCAAGTATATCGTGTATATTATGTAATTATGTACTAGACGATTTAATAAGAGATTCTTTAAATAAATTGCCTTTTCATATCCCGTTTATCAAACGTTTTGTGGATGACTTAATACTTGCTTTACCTGCAGACAAAATAAATGAAACTTTACAAACTTTTAATAATTATAGTGAACATTTACAATTTACATGTGAAAAAGAGATAGATAATAGCATCCCATACCTTGACATAAGAATCAAACGAAATGCACAAAATATATTAAGCACTGAATGGTACAGAAAACCTATAGTCAGTAACAGATTTATTAATTATCATTATCATTCCCAACATCCACCTCATATGAAAATAAATTTAATATTGGCTTTAAAAAACATAATAGTCAAATTATCACACACCAATAACATCAACAAAGGGTTAATAGAACTAAAAGACATTTTATTAGAGAATTCATATCCAATTAAACTAATTAACAAATTTTTATTTAACAATCCTAATAATAGAATCATTGACATGAATCAAACAATAGAACCAAATCAACAAATCATGCAATCTTAATTTACTTTCACATCACTACCTTACATACCAACATTAACAACCAAATTAACTAAAGTCTTTGCTAACTATTCTCATATTAAAATTGCAACTTAAAATGTTAGGACTGTGATGTCCTCTCGTAGGAGTCACTATCCGGGTAGCTTTTGGACAGTCAGAGACAGAGTTCAAAATAAAAATAAAACTTTATTGTCTTCCTTAAATTAAATTGACAAAAATCTTATGTTCATATTTACAATTTGGTTTAGTCTTCTCAGTACCTGGCCTATTTATTCAAATTAAGTTTGACCTTGTCATATGAAATTAGTCTTATCGGCAAGCGAGAACGTTGTATCGATTTAATAACAGCGGACGATAGGTACAAAGAAAGGAAAGGAACTTAACATGTTCCTTAAGTGATTCGGGTTAATAGGACACTCCTCGACAGTCTCAACACGACTGCTTCAGAGTACGGGTAATGAAGAGCTCAACACGCTCTTCGGGTACGGCGGTATGGAACGGAACAACTTGTGAACTTAACACGTCCACAAGCCGGGGTAGGGAAGAAGAGAACCTTCAGTCAACACCTGTCGATTCTGCCTCTATGAGGAAATGTTGTGGTTTATATAGCGGAGCTTGGTAATTAGTTTTGCCCTTTCTACTGTCGATACACTCCTACTTCATGGGTTGGTTCGCGCGCACGCTGGTTTAACGGTGATAGCTTGGACTCATCGTTACAAGACATTAGCATCATTATATACAAAAACTAAATCACCTATTAGCATTATGGAAAGCTCAAATGTAGTTTATAGAATACCATGCCAAAATTGTGATAAGTCATACATCGGACACACATCTAGAAATCTAATAGGTAGACTAACATCACATAAAAGTGACCTTAGAAATAATAAAAATACGTGTGCATTAATAGATCATGCAATTAATAATAATCATTTATTTAATTTTAATGAAACTAATATATTAAGACGTGAAAACCAATTAAATAAAAGAGAATTTTTAGAAATGGTATGCATAAATAAATATCAATGCGTTAATAAAAAAACTGATATTAACAAACTCAGCAATATCTATAATTACATTCTATCTTACGAAAATTAATACTTTAATTTTTTAATATATGATTTTCTGACTATAAATACTACATTTTCAAAAATTTAAATATTCATATTTGGCGCCACTTTTTACGTAAGCATAATAACAATCTAGAGCTAATTATCAATAATAAAAACAGACACGAGTGTCTTTCTGACATAAATCAAACATCATTATTAATCAATGTCATAATATATTCAAAATTAAAATATTGTACTTGCATAAAAATATAATTTAGAAAAAATTAATGTTTTGTGTCAAAATAAAACTTTATATATATATATATATATATATATATATATATATATATATATATATATGTATATATATATATATATAGTTTTTACGTTTTGAATCTTGACAAAGGCAAGGGTTTCCTACCGAAACGTTGATTGATTGCTATGGAAAATCTAGTTCCACATGTAATATATCCTAACCTTGAACCTAAACCCTAGAAACATTAATTTTATTATATGTCGTTTAGTAGTCATTTAATAATAATTGCCGTAGATATTTTAATCAACTATTTATTTTCGAATTATTAGTATTTCTATCGAATGATTTAAGTGTTCCAGATACGTTTTTAAATTATTTAAACCGATTACCTATTTAAAGTGAGACGAACATAGTTGTTATAAGATCTCTAATAAGGAATTACACTGTAAGTATGTTAACAGAAGCCGTATAAAAAGTGTGATCAATTTTTAGGAATCTGAACGTGGTTGCGTGGTTTAGTTCTCGTGTTTTCCAATATTGTTTTTGAAATAGTCGGTGCGTGTTTTCATATATATATATATATATATATATATATATATATATATATATATATATATATATATATATATATATATATATATATATATAGAGAGAGAGAGAGAGAGAGAGAGAAATTCTTAAAAAGCAATTATGTTAAATATTAAAAAATGCACAAATATTTAAGCTAGTATTAAAAATGCCAAGGAAAAAAGACGATGACTTGGTTTGATGGATAATTAAATTAAAAATTAGTGTGGGTAAAATACGTCTCTTAGTTTAAAGGTATCACAGACATCATAAGTGACAAAAAACAAATAATTATAAACGTAACAGTACTCAACAAGTTCACGACAAGCAGTGACCACAGAATGATACGAACGAAAGTTCAAATCAACACAAAAAGAGAATTCTTCAGAATTTCAGAAAAAAGAGAACTCATGATATTTGGACCCCCATTAGATATCACCCAATATCAGACACATATCAATATTAAGCTACTACTGCATGAAACCTCCGAGAACGATCTTAACTACTTGAAGAATAATTGCATTATAAACGCCTTACAAGAAAGGCACCGAGTGCACTGTCCTAAACGAAAATCAGATAGTAAAATAAGTCCATATTCTAAAACGGTGCTGGATCAAAGAAAACAAATTAGACAGCCACACTCGAAAAAAAGAGAAATGAATAAAATTGTTCTGAAGGCAATCAGGAGAGATTTAAGAAAATTTAAAAACAGGTTGTTGAAGAGTTCTACGATGAATTACATGGAAGTAGACGAGAAGATCAAACAGAAATACAAACAGACATTTCAAAGAAGTTTATAAATTAAGGTTACGAACTAATGACAGAAATATAAGATTCGACAAGAGTAAAGAAAAATGAAAAATAACAAAGCCCGGGAGAGGATGGAGTTAATAAAATAAAATAACAGATATCGTAAATGGAGGAGATATGCTAATAAATGGCTATGTTACTGGCTTAACAAGCTGGAGGGCCCGGGCTCGAAACCCGGCACCGACATAAATTTCAATTTCTAATTTTACTGAGCTGCCACCGTGCTTCGGAGGGCACGTAAAGCCGTCGGTCCCGGTTACGAAAGTAGTCGTTAAGTCATGAAAACCCTAACACTAGACCTTAGCCAGAAGGTTGCACGAACTTTACTTTTTAATTAAAGAAGCTGTTTAATCAATTTTTGCAGCAAAGAGAGGTGCCCAAATAATGGAACAATGCTATAACCTTCCTATTATCCTGTTGAAACACATGTACAAGCTCTCCAATAGGTTAGTGACATCAAGATTGGAGAGATTTCTACTAACCGATAGAGCAGGCAGGATTCCGATCAAATTATGGTACCAGTGATCACATCCATACAGTAAAGACGCTCAGTGAAAAATCTATAGGATGCAACAAACCTCTTGTCCTCACTTTCATAGATTTTCATAAAGCGTTTGACACGATCGAAATAGATAGCCATATAGAAGCAATGAATGACAGCTGGATTGACCATAGGTATAGTGAAATTATTCACAATATTTACAAAAATGCTACTATGACTGTTAGTATACACGATAAAACCCGAGCAATAAAAATAGAACGTGGGATAAGGCAAGTAGATACATTGTCACCTAAAATATTTATAATGGCATTAGAATATACCTTTAAAATGGTCAATTGGGACCACAGTCGAAAAACCATCTTCGCAGATTACATTGTCCTTATGACAGATGAATTAGGAGAAGCCTCAGAAATGTTAAATAAATTGGACTTTGCATGTTCGAAGATATGCCTCAGAATGAACTTGTCCAAAACGTAAGTTTATGACAAATATGGTCCCCAATAACCATTTTATTATTCAAAATAAAGTGGTAGAACTGGTGGAGAAATATACGTATTTGAGTCACGAAATAAGAATCAGCAAAGATAACCAAACATACGAAATCCAAACGCGAATTACTTTGGCGTGGGCAGCCTTTGGAAAACTGCGAGACACACTTAGGGCCAACATACCACTTAGCCTCAAAAGAAAAGTATTTGACCAATGCGTATTACCGGTCATGACCTATGGGGCGGAAACTATGACTGTTTGGGTTATTCAATCAACGCTGTAACTAAGACTACGGCTTCGAAATTAATAGTGGCACAGAGACGAATAGAATGATCTATGGTGGGAGCAGAGAACTACGAACTGTGTTCGTATGTTCTCTGGTGGGAGTGACGTTGCGGGACCGAATAAGAAACGAAGATCTTCTAAGAAGGACGAGTATTGCTGATGTTGTGGGACACTTAGCGGAACTTAAATATAATTGGGCAGGCCATGTAGCGAGACTGTCGAAGGACGAGTAAAATTACACATTGGAGGACAAGAGCAGACAAACGTAGTAGAGGAAGACCACCTACATGTTGGGCTGACGAAATCAATCAAATCACGAAAAATTAGAAACAAAAGAGCACAAAATTGCAAAGGATAGGGGAGATTAAGTGAGGCCTATGTTCAGCAGTGGACATGATAAATGAAGGTCAGATGATGATGATGATCATCATAGATATAAGATTTTTTATGCTTCAGCCATTTTATCTGGCGTCTTAATATATTTACCGCGTAGTTTCTTCCGGATTCTCGGAAACGCAAAAAAATTAACAGGCAGTAAAGAAACAAACGCTCACAAAGTATTTATTGAGCATGAAAAATCCAATAACTTGTGTACCAATCACTTTTAAAAAATGAAGAAATGTTGAGATATATATGGAAGTAAGCCATATTCACTGGACCTGTCTGACGATATGGGTAGATGTAGATAAATCAAGTTTAATAAATTGTGGTCTCGTAATATAAATAGTTATTTCAAAAATAAAGCATTTTATTTTAATTAAAACCGAAACATACAGTCTATTAGTAATTGTTATAAACCATAAAAATAATTCATTTATATTCTTCTCTGCTAAAACTTTTGTTACATCGCCCAACGCTTTTACGACAAAGTATTTTTATGAAACAACGTTCCAGAACCGTCATTCTTGAATGTTTCCATAAAAAAACTTTTAATTTTATTAGTATCATCGGAATTTTTATTTGAAATTGGAAAACGAGAAATAATCACAATTCTACAAGTGCACAGCCGTTGCTATGCTGTTGAATGCTTTCAAGTTTTTATTAAATCTCTGTCAAGTCTCGTACGTTAAAATTGCAGAATGAACGGGTTGTTTCTACGTGTTTTGAATATTAATTGAAACGAATGTTTAACAGAATCGTACTTTTGAAATAACACAATTACCAATGACATAATACGCCTTTTACAAATTACGTTTTCGACATCATACTTCGAATTGCGGCGGACTTGCTGGTGTTGCGAATAATTTCCACGATGATTGTCAATTGTTGCCACCGTTGCGATTGTTTTCGATAACAAATGGAATTATAGAAATGTGACGGAAAGTTGGGCTAAAGTAGCTAACTAATAACAACGTTAAAAGGCATGTTGACTATGTGTCAACACGACGAGAGAGAAAAGAGATTACATTTAATTTTATAAGTGTATGATATAATTTGTTTAAAAACTAAAAAAATACGTCTTAAATTATTTCTTTTGTCTGCTTTTTTTGTGATTAGTCGAAACAAAGCTATTTCCTTGAATTTAGAAAACTACCATTGAATTGTCGTTGCTTTAAAGCGATTGTGCCTTATTTTTATTCTAGTATTTTCTACTTTGTTTTTGGTTTTATGTTTGTTTGGATTAAAAGTTTTTTATTTATTTATGTCAACCTTTTTTACCCACACATTTTTTACCCATTTGTATTTGTATTTTCCAATAATTAAAGCAATTCTGGAAGTCTTCTTTTGTTAGTGCTTTTAGTTGCTCCCTCTTCTTGTTTTTCGTTTCACCCCTTCCATCTACTCGAACCGGATTCCTTTTAAGGCAAGCTTGATCTTCGGACACAGAAAAAGTCACAGGGTGGTAAATCAGGCAAGTATGACGGGTGTTCGAGCACTGGAATGTTTCTAGCGGCTAAATAACGCTTCACGGGCAGCGTGTTTGGGCAGGTGCGTTGTCCTGGTGCAAGATCTACAACTTGTTTTTCCACAACTCCGTCCGTTTCTTATGAACTCCCTCTCGCAGCAATGCCAAAACTTTCAAATAGTAACTTTGGTTTACAGTTTAATCCTCTGAAACCCATTTAATGTCGAAAAAAAAAAACGATTAGCATAGCTTTAAATTTTGATTTCGACATCCTTGCGTTTTTCATTCATGGATTTTTGCTTAGTTTAAACAACGTATTTGAACATCCAGGTTTCATCGCAAGTGATTAAGTTTTCCATTAATTCTTTTTTCATTTCATTCCATTAATTTCCATATTAAGAAAAGATAAAAGTTTTCCATTTCAGTCTTTCCATTAAGACTGAATTAAGTTTTCCATTAATTCAGTCTTTTCATGTAGTTCCTCAAAAAAATCTGAGCAGATCTGTTGATGGACGAGTTTTTGGTTAGGGGTCAAATTTTTTGGGACCAATTTCGCACAGACTTTGTTCAATTCATCATGTAACATTTTTCTGACAGTTTCTTTATTGGCGTTTACAGTCTTAGCAATCATCTAAATGCTGAATACGATGATCTTAGCGCACAATTTCATTTATTTTGGTCACTGTTTGCAGATTTGAAACAGAGACAGGTCCACTTGGACGTTGGTCATCTTTAGCGTTCTCTCGACCTTCAGAAAACCGCTTATACCATTCAAAAATACGGGCACGAGATAGAGAATTCTCACCATAGGCCTCTTTCAACAAGTTATAGCACTCAGTCGGAGTTTTTTTTTATTTAACTAGAAATTTTACATTATTCCGTTGCTCATGTTTTTCTAACCTCTAAATAAATACTACTATAGCGACAAAAACTTGTTTTTGTACTGGAAGAGAATATCATCCAATGCTAATGTATCCAATGCAATCGTATGTAAGGATATTATTAAATTCAAAGGGTAATTATATATCAAAAAATCAAATTTGTTACCAAAATGACATAAAAACCCAAAGACCAAACAATAGTTGTAGCTGAAACCGCAAATACTAATATGGATGCTATTACCGCCACCAATATTGATAAATAAATAAAGACCAGATTATGTAAATAAATACAACCAATTATTCTGATGCAACTTCAAGTATTAGTTCTTCAAAAATAAGTTTTGAGGAGCTGCTATTAAATAAGCAAAGTCCTTCGGGCTCAAAAAGAAAAAATGTAGCTGCAGGGGCAGAAGTCAAAACTTTTGAAGAAATTCTAAATAAACATACAGAAAAATATAGATTGAAGAATATGAAAGAAGTAAAAAAACAGACAGTAGAAGAAGAATGTAGAAAGAAAAAAACAACAAAAATTCAAAAAACCAAAAAGGATTATTAAACGAAAAGAAAGTTTTAGTAGCTCAGAATCGGAAAAAGATTTGGTAGAGTATGTTGACTCTGAAGATAAGCAAGAAGCACATGGGCTCTAGGTGGATGACTGTAGCGACAGACAGAAAAGGAAAATTAATGATATGTCCAAAGATGGACCGAAGAAGCCTAATTAGATAAGAATAGATTAGACTAGAAGATGATTTAAATCCTGAAACATTTAAAGAAAATGAGCAAATAATTGATAAATAAATGCCAACAATTGGAGTGTTGGAGAAGACGCAAATGGCGCTTGGTATTTGGGTTGTTGTAGAGTACACATCTAAAAAACATGTAATAATGTACATTTTATTAAAATAATTGATAACAAGATTGAAAATTAATGGAAAATTTGCTTTTTAAGATCTAAGAAAAGCAGTAATACCTTTTTTGGCCTAATATAGAAGACACGGATGTGATAGTTAAATACGATATCGTAAAAACTTTACCAGAACCCGTTAAAGACGGAAGGGATCATTTTATTTTTGACGTAAATTTTATTGGGTTAAACCTTAAATCTTAAAATGTTTGTAATACTTTTAAATTATTTACGCTTTACTCAAAAAAAAAAAACACGCTGTTGTAAGCCAAGTCCATTGTCATACTTACCCCAAATTAACGGGAAAGTGTGAACCATGGAAAAAAAATTAAAATAATAAAATTAAAATAAGAAACACGTTTTTTAGTACAAGAAGCAGAAAAGAAAAGAAGAAGATATTTAAAAAAAACCTACAAGAAAAGAAGAAGATATTTAAAAAAACCTACAGAAGTTAAAACACTTTCCAATTGTATTTAGGTATAAAAAGCATATAGTTAAAACTTTTAAAAAAACTTTTACAAAGTGTCGTCTAAATTTATACCGGCAGCATAACGTTTTGGATCTAATCAGATATTTCCTCAGTGCCTTATGTAGTTCATGCTAAAAATAAAGTTGTGGTTGTGACATCCATATATGGGTTTACATCATTTCAAATTTAAATTGTGACTCTAGATCGATGACATTGGATAAAATTTAATACTTGAGGAGCTACATGTCTCTATGTTCAGTTTTTTAACACGTAGTTCTTATCAGTTAAAACGACACAGACCAACTGGCTAAGGTGACAGGAATATAATTCAAGAAGACAGCTAAACGTGAAGAGGTGGGAGTGTGTTCCAAAACTAAACAAATTTCCGCCATGGCGCCATGAAGGCGGACACAAGCTGTACCAGCTTCGTAAATACTTTTAATCAAAGCAATATATCGGTGGTAAATGCGGCAGTCAGTCAATACTTGAAGCATTTTATGATGATATATAGTATCGAATGCCTTTTAATTATCTACGAATATAATAAAGATAGGCTTGTTATACTCTGTACAATTTTCTATTAGCGTTTTTACAACTTGCAGATGATCATTTTGTTCCGTATCTGGAGCGGAACCCAGCCTGTTCACAAGGTTTGTAACTATCCAGTTTGTTCGCAAGCCGTTTTGTTATTATCTTCATAAATAGTTTGTATGTATGGGAGAGCAAACTAATAGGTCTGTAGTTCTTTATGTCTGAAATGTCACCTTTTTTGTGCATTATGGTTATTATTGCATTATGCCACTGAGAGGGGATTATGCCTCTTGTCAAACAAGCATTGAACATTTTTTTCAACACATTTAGTTTGATTTGTTCAATGAATATCCTATCTTCTCCAGGTGATTTATTGTTTTTCATCTTCGAGAGAGCTGATTTTATTTCCTCTTTTGTGATATCTGGGATATCATCTGAGCCTACAGTTGACTTTATATTCAATTTTAATTTGACTATTCGTACTTGTAATAAATAAATTACGTCCTTCGTAACATGTTTCAACCCAACAAATATTTTAAATAAAATATATCGATGTAAATTCCATGGTCTTTAAGATCAATCACAATTAGCTATATTAATTAACTGCATTAACCACTAATTAGTATAGTATTGGCTTTCTGTTCATTGGTCCATGTTCATTCAGTACCGCTATTAAATCTAATGAAACCGTCTATTATTAGAAGTGTAGGATGACACCTTCGACTATGTAATGAATATTTAGATCGGTATCATCAAAACCTAATTAACATACTGTATAATTAATGTTGAAATCTATTTCCATTAACAAATTATTCTGATGGAAACTGAAACGAATTTAAATGTAGCGCTTTAAACAAATACAATTTAATTGATTTTATCGTATATTAATATCCGAACCAGATAGATTCGACCGATATCATGGTAGGATTGGATGGAGCTCGCTTACATATATTGTGTATTTATATACAGATGCTAATAATTGTTTATTTTAAAATATTTTTTCAACTTATTTCGCATTTTTGGGAGTTTTATAAACTGTTTATTTTGTAGAAGTGAAATTCATAAATTTGCAAAGTTACAACGTTGGCGAAAAAATCAGGCAACTAAGTGTTTTGTTAATAAATCTAAATTTTTAAAAATTTAGGACATATTATAATCTATCTATCTATACAGCCCTGCCCAATTTTGGAGATAGGCCTTCTCTTCCTTCTCCCACGTATCTCAATTGTAGGCAGATTGTATCCACTTCGGGCCTACGTGTTTCTTCAAGTCATCTGACCAGCTCATTTGTGACCTTCCTCTTTTTCATTTGTAACTATATGGTCTCCAGTGTATAATCATCTTATTCCATATGTCGTCTTTCTGTCTTATGGTATGTCCAGCGAACTTCCACTTAAGTTTTGCTATCTGCGTTGTTACATCGGTCACTTTTGTTTTGTTGCGGATCCAAGTATTTTTTTTCTTGTCTGATAGTCTAATATTTAGCATTTGCTTTTCTGTAGCTCTTTGGGTCTTTGCTATGTTTTCCCTTGTAAACGTCCAAGTTTGTGAACCGTAGGTGAGAACAGCAAGTATACGTTAGTTGAAGACTCTTGTTTTTAAAGCTCCTCTTGCTCCGGATCCCACAAATGGTCTCTTATATCCTGGGAGCCCTTTGCCCGGGCTCTGCTCCCACTCTGTTAGTTCTCCGGTCTGATTTTCTTTATTTAATTTAATTAGTTGTCCCAAATATACATATTTATTTACTTGTTCTATGTTTGTTTATGCAATTATAATTATTAATTCTTCTGGTTGGTTGGTCATAACGTTCGTTTTATTATAATTCATTTGTAGACTATTTTTGTTGATTCGTCCATCATGTTTTGTAATCCTTGCCTTTTATCTGTTATTAATACAATGTCGTCTGCATATCTCAAGTGATTCAAGTATTGGTCATTTATGTTAATACCCTGTTTTTCCCATTATATTTTCCGCATAACGTCCTTCAAAGCTTGATTGAATAGTTTGGGTGATATAGTGTCACTTTGATTCCTCGCCGTATCTTAATCGGCTCCGTTTGCTTAACTACTTTAATGGATGTTATTGCTTGATTATATATATTGAACATTAAGTCTGTATATTTATAGTCTCTTCTCCCATTTTGTAAATAGTTCTTTACTGCCCAATGTCCAAGCCTTATCAAATACTTTTTCAAAGTCTACAAATGCCATATACATTGGGATTTGATATTCGTTGGCCTTTTCGGATAATATTTTTATCGTAAGCAGATGGTATCTTGTACTGAATCATTTTTTAAAACCGGCTTGTTCTCTTGACTGGTAGTTATCTAACTTAGTTGTTAATCCGTTTGTTAGTAGCTTAGTTAACAGTTTGTACATTACACTAAATAGCGTTATGGTATAGTTTTTCAGATCTTTTCTATCGCCTTTCTTAAATAGTAATAGTGTTAATGCCTCGTTCCATGTAGTGGGTATTTGTTTTGTGTTCAATATTTTATTCATTAGTACAGAAAGGACTTGCACTGTAGTTTTCTCCCCATTTTTTAACATTTACACAGTTATTCCCTCTTTCTCAGGAAATGTGTTATTCTTAATTTCTTTGAGTGCCTTTTTTATTTTATTTTTACTAATTTCTGGTTGTAGGTCAGAGTTAACGTTCTTTATTTTCAGTTGTAACTGAGTACGGATTTTTTGGGTTGGTTTTTGTTCTGTTTTATAGATTTGTATAATATTCGTGCGTTATCTGTAAAATTTCTTTTATATTGTTGGTCTCCACTCCTTCTTTGCTCTTTATGCTATTAATTTGTATGTTTGCTGGATTCTGCTTTAAGCACTTTGTGTTTCTATTTTTTAAATTGTTTTCTCTATCTTTTCTTTATGTACTCTCCATTTAGACTCCTTGATATTTTTTCTAATAGTTTTGTTTATTTCTTTGTATTGCATTTTATTTTTGTCCTCTTATTCTAGTAATGTTCTTCTTGTATTCATAAGAATCTTTTTTTCCTGGAATATGAAACTTTCCTTTTTTTTGTTGTTGTCTGTGCTATTTCTTTTCATTAGAGTTTCAGTAAATATCATATTTATTTTGTCGATACGTTTGTGTTCTATTTCTTCGTTGGTCGGCAATATTTCCTTTATTCTCTCTAGTCTTTTTTTCTTGGTTTATTTTTTGCATGTCTAATTTTCAATTATTTTCCATTTTTTTTTCTTGTTTCAAATCTACTATCAATAATCAGCTTGGCTCGGACTAGTCTATGGTCGCTACCAGTTAAGAAGCGATTTAGGGCTGTTCCGTCTTTAACCATGGATTTTTACGTTGAAAAAATATAATCAACTTCGTTTTTAGTTTTACCATTGTGACTAATCCATGCCCATTTTCTTTTTCTTAAAGAATGTATTCATTACATATAGTTGCTTCTCCTCCAAGTAATTCATCAATGTGTGCTCTATCATTTCGTTTGCCGTATCCATGGTGTCCTACTTTGTATTCTTCTTTGTATAGTTGTTCTCCGTTTTTGGTATTGAAGTCCCCGATTATTGGCGTTAGTTTTAATTTCTTTTCTTTCATAGCTGTTATGTCTTCGTAAAAATGTTCAATATCTTAATTGCTGTAGGTACTTGTTGAAGCATACACCTGTATGATTTTTAAGGACGTTCTTTTTAATTTAGGCGTCGTGTGTGCTACTTTGTAGTGATCGAGATCGGCGTACCCAAGAAACTAGCTGTGGTAACACAAATGTGTGTAAGTAACCCTTTTGCACAAGTTAGAATAGGGGGGAAAATATCAAATGCTTTCTGCATAAATTCTGGACTGAGACAGGGAGATCCGTTGTCCTCATTGTTGTTTAACCTGGCCTTAGAATATGTCATGCAAAAAATATATTCAAAAATCAAACCAGACATAACTGCTCGAGGAGCAAAAATCATACTCGTATTTGCAGATCACGTAGACGCAGTAGCACAGTCAACATTAGAAATGTAGGATGTTTTCTCAAACTTTGAAGAAGCTGCATTAAACATCGGTCTAAAAATAAATAAGGACAAAACAAAATACATGGTCGTCTCAAAACAATAACGACGGCGAATAAGGCAAAAAATTACTATCAATGATCACAACTTCGAAGTGTTTAAAGAATTTAAATATCTAAGAGCAACAATCGCAAATGACAACAAATTAGAGCGAGAAGTTAAAACGAGAATATTGGCAGAAAATAGATCTTTCTTTGCAATGCAACATCTAATGAAGTCAAAACTTCTTTCACGAGGTACAAAAATCCGGATATATTGGACCATAATACGACTAGCAGTCGCGTATGGAAGCGAAACATGGCTAACAAAAAGAGAATTAAATAAATTGCTGGTGAGGGAACGTCAAATTCTTCGAATAATACATGGCCCTTGCAGATACAGCGTGACAAACGAATGGAGGGGCAGATATAACAACGAGCTAGAGTCTCTATTCGGAAAAGAAAATCTAGTCAGATATATAAAGGCCAATAGACTCAGATGGGCAGGGCCTGTGATACGCAGTAACGACAATCACCTTATAAACAATGTGTTCTAGGAAGGGTCAGATTAAAGAAGGTCTGTAGGTCGGAATAAAAAAAGGTGGAAAGATGCAGTCAAAGAAGCTCTAGAGAAAATGGGAGTGCGATAATGGGAATTACTGGCACAGGACCGATAAACATGGAAGGCAATAGTAAAAGCGGCAAATACTAACGAAGAGGTATAGCACCATTGATGATGATAATGTATGCTACTCTATCTGATATGCCCTTGGTAGATTGTATGTATTTAACTACTTTGTTATTTATTATAAATTCTACTCCATTGTTGGTGTTTTCTTTATTACCTTTATAGATTTGTCCAATTTCCTGATTTTAGCTGTATTTTTTGTTCTCCTTTTTTTACTTCGGATATGTCGATAATATCCCATTGTATTTTAGACAGTTCTTCCTCTAGTTCGTGGATTTTAGTCTCTTCGTTCATGAAGCTGATGTTATACGTTGCTACATTTATTTTTGTCAAATATTTGCCTCCTCCAGAATCCTTGAGGCGAACCGATTTTCCGGTGTGGAATTCTAAGTTAATAACTCTACCCGCCTGGAGTCCTATTCCGTTTGTTTTATAATTCATTTTCCTGAACAGCATTTTTTTTGCAATAAAACAGCGCAACCCGTGGGAATGAGAAGACGGGGTAGACCAAAGCTGAGGTGGATGGATGGGGTAACACAAGATGCGGAGAAGATCGGAGTCGGCAACTGGAAAATGCAAGAAAGAGACAGAACAGAATGGCGTAGAAAGCTTGAGAAGGTCGAGGCCTTCTAAGATCTGTAGCACCAAGATGATGATGATGATTAGTAAATGGAGCCTGCTCCATTTTGTTAATGGATTTACTACACGTTTTCCTTTATCAAGTAAGATGAGGGCTGTTTCTTTGATTTTTCTCTTTTTGTTCTCTGTTTCTTTTAAATGTTCCAAGTATATTGTACATCTACGATCTGCAAAGTATATGTTTTTAATGTATGATCGATGATCATATATATATATATATATATATATATATATATATATATATATATATATATATATATATATATATATATATATATATATATATATACTAACTTTTAGTGGCGGTGAGGTTTCTTCCTCCACATATAAACTGTTAAATGTCACATTTACAAGTTATTTTATAGATATTGTTCTTTGATCTGTTTTGGGTGTTGTTAGGTTTAATACAATAATATGACACAATAGATCATAGTGTATTGGTTGTTTTGAATGCTGTTGTAATATAAAATTTAATTCCTATGCTTTTTAATTTTTTTTTGATAAACCTTTTACAGATAATTATTATTGTCATTTTCAAATTTCATCCATGAACAATTCTAGATTGTTTTTTGTTCTTGTTTTCTTTCTTTAGTTCTGTTTTAAAATTTTTAGTTATTTTTACCGTTTATTAATAAATATATAATAGGTTACTGTGAAAGTCTAAAATTGGTGAGTGTCGACATTCACCGTCGAATATCAATACGCACCAAATACTTTTATGAAAGTATAAATCCGTACCTCGGAGGTAAAGGACACTATGCCCATTTTCTTTCTTTCTCAGGAGAGCAGTTTTAACATTTTTTAAATTTTTAATCAGTAAATACTCAAATGTTTCTTATATTTAACCAAGATTAATATATTATTATTGTGGTGTGTATAATCGTTTTTCCTTCCATGAAGTGTTATGTACCTGAAGTTTACCGTTCATTTTATTATTATTTTTTTTAATGTGTAGTTGGACATAGTGTTGTTTACCTCTAATACCTTTTTTACATAATGTGACATTGCATGTTAAGGTCTCTACGAAATAAATAATACAAATACACTAAACAGCCTATACTATTATTTTATTAGAGGTAAATAATATAATGTTATAGTAATTAAATTAAGAAAAGTTAAGTAAAGTAAAATTATAGACGACAAGTTTCAAAATTGTTAAAGAGGCTCCATATCATCTTCATCTTCTTGTGGGTAATCGTTTGTGGCTACATCGCTATGTGTTAAATTTTGATAAAGTGCATGACAAACTGACGGAAAAAGGCAGTAAGGTAATGAAGTCATTAAACTTTTATTTTCTGATTGGTAATTGGTTTACTGATACTTGATTTAATTGAGCTGGAAAAGTTACTTGCTGTCTTCGATACCTCATGAAGTCTACTTCATACATATTTTGATTATTGAAATCGGTCTTATAAAAGAGCTTCCCAATGTGTTCTTGTGGGACTTGTAGGAGTCAACACATGTTGACAGTTCATTAACATTCTTTTTTCTACTTACAAAAGGATGATTAAGTGACAATTTCTTATCGAATAGCGTTTTGTAGTTTTTAAAATCTGCAAGTTCCATATTGTGCACTGTGTATTTACCTGATGTTTGCCTAACTAGCTATTGCCAGTTCCATGATGTTAAAATGGCCAAATTGGAGAGTTTCTTTTTGTTTCTCTCGACTAAAGCATAAACACTGTCTGCTTCCATATGTGTGTGCCCTTTCAGTAAAAACTTTTGAGTGATCGTCTTTATTTGAGGGTATGTACGCAGTATCCAAAAATAGCGCATTATAACACTTATATTTTTATTTTGTCCATAGCAGTTATCGGTCCAAAGACTGATGTCCTTTACTTGACTACCTGGAATTGTATTGTCAGTCCATTTCAAAATTCACGAGGCAATTACATTTGCACCTCGGAACCCTTTCGATTCGTCCCACATCATACATTGTACAGAAGAATCACTGCTTCTACAAAAGCTTCCTTTTGTAGAAACTAATACAATTGTTTGTTAGTGGTGAAAGCAAACATTTTTACAAATCACCAGATAGTACTTTGTGTTTTGGTGACTCTTTAGCCATTAAAAAGTCCAATTGTTTTAAGTTATACCGAGTTTTAAATTTAATTAGGTGAGTATCATGATTAGCCTGTACACTGGTTAGTTCATCTGCAGTAAGATTATTTTTCAATTGAGCTGTGAATGTACTGCATGTATCGCAAGTGTCTATTTCGAGTTTCCAAGTTTTCAAACGAAAACTTGGAAATCTTTATTAAAAATATCTGCGTCGAATTACTTTTTTACTCTGAGCTTTGGATCTACATGTCTTTCATTGCATTAATCAAAGTACACTTGATACAACTTTTCTATCGTAAGTTCTGTGCCAAGATAATCTCTCTTACTCCTTTCTCTGGAATAATGAATCACGCACTTTGGGAATGATTTAATATGTTGATGTATACTATTTATGGTTTCGGTAGGAGTTTTACTGATTAGCGTGTGTCTACCTCTTTGATCAGCTTTTATTAAACCTCCTGGCCCAATTTTTTTCAACATATTTACTACTACTAAATTAGATATACAAAGTGTGTTTGAAAAAATAACCTTGCACATCCTCAATCGCTGATTGTTCACTATAAAATGGTAGTGTAGTGTATTATTTTTAGATTTGGTAGAATTTAGGTCTTTTTTTGTTAATTGAAGAGAAGGTTGGATGTCGACACATGAGAAGATAAATTGCTTTTTAACATCTAAAACGTTTGTCTCAGTCCAGTACGAGTTGAATTTTTTTTTTCGTATTCTGGCAATCGTTTAGAGCATTTCATGCGACACATGCAAGGAAGCTTTAACATTTTTGTAGGCATGTTTTTGCCTTTTTTACTGAGATACTCTTTCTCACCAGCTATTTTTGATTTGCGAACATTACAGACCCAATTTTGTTCATTTACTACACGTTTTTTGCCTTTTTGTTTGCACTTAGTTACATTTTGTACCTTTCTTTTAACACTTTTCTTTTCTTCTAAAATAACTTCATTATGTTTATTGGAATTGCCTGCATCACTGCTTAGGAATAAATCGTCCTTAAGAAGATTTTTTGTTATTGCCGCACTAGTCGTAGGAGTAATAATAGCTCTCTCTTTTACCTTTGTTTTCGCTGGTTTACTTATACGTCTCATATTATTGTCGTCTGATTCTGAGCTTAGAGGCTCATAGCTTATATCAATATCCGAATTATCATCTCCAAACAAATTATCATCTTCGTCCACTTCCTTACCATTACCATGGAAGTTACTGTAGTGACCAGGTGGTTCTAAAAGAAATCCAGCCTTGTAATAATAATTATAGACTAATTTTATAGGCCTATAATTGGCCAACACAAAAATAATTCTTATAACCAAAGACCGGAATTTACTGAGCAATTTCCATTACTTTCATTAAAAAAATATAAATCTGGCAACATTTGTTTACCCTAATCTGTTGGTATCAACAACAACAATAATTTTTGGGGTACCGGTTACGCCTAACGGTAAATAAATTTTACCCAATCTCTTGTAGTATTTTGTTCATACGAGTATATATTGATAATTGCTTGGTAAATTCCTGTCTATGCGTAAAACACAATAACATAAATGGCAATGCATGTTACATAAATAACTGACAACAATCATACCATATTATGGTCATTTAAAAAAACAGACGAAATTCTTTACTAGTAACAAGAACATACTAACTGATACTTCTATTTTAACGGTAGATAGAAAAAATGTATGTACAGTTTGAAATTCTGAGCCCTATACAAAATAATATACAATACTAAATATCTGAGGTTAGAAAAATACAAAATAACTGTTAAAAAACAATAGCTTACCAGTAAGTGTTGTTTTATTTGGAATATTACATGACAGTAATTGTAATATTATTTTTCCACGGTAATGGATAGTTCCAATTGTAATAATTGTAATAATATAATAATTGTAAGAGTTCGGATCCATTTTACAATTATTAAACAACGAACTTATTGTACAACTTTTATCAACCTAGCATAATTGCGATCTAAATAAAAAGGTTTTAATGATTTTAGTTCATGACAATTTCGCCAGGTACAAGGGTACATAACACTATGTCCGGATGGTAAATGACAATACACACATTTACTAGAGGTAAACAACACCAAGTCCACATAGTGTTGTTTACCTCTGACTGGAAGTGGACTTGGTGTCTATTAAAAAGTCGGTAACTTGCCGTAAAATTGTCTCTGGACATAGTATGGTTTACCTATGTGTAGAGCTAGAAAAGTTCAATAATCTAAATTTCGATAAAAATGGACATAGCGTCCTTTACCTCCGAGGTACGCAAATATATAAAGCATAAATATAATTTACAAATTTTGTTATAGTTTCGGAGTATCACCGGTTTATGTCGACAAATGCAAATAAGCATTTTTTGGTGAATGACGGAAATAAGCAGTAAGAACTAGTTTTTGACGGTTTATGAGTGGCGAGTTTTAATTCTTGTTGGCTCCGGACAATCTTACGTAAGGGTTAGAAGCGCGTGATGATTTGATGTTATATTAGGCATTATATTATTTGTGATCAAAGCCAATGGAACTAAATCGTGATCAGTTTTTTTAAAAATTACAGCTAAAGGCGTATTTGAATACTTTTCAAGAAAATTTGTTTGAAATAGATCTGCAAACTAGCACATCTATATATCAAGAATCGACTAATTCGCTATGTACGACTTCTTCATCTCAAGATTTAGCCGTTCCTCAGCCCAGCACGTCTTTATCCCAAATTAATTCACACTAACAAATTTCTTCAAAGCGAGTGGTTGCAAAATAATCTTTCACTTCAAGCAACAATAACGTTGCTAATCTGAGAAAACAAAAGTTAGCCTTAGCCAAATAGGTAATAATGTGAGAATTAAAGTGCGGGATGTTGACCGTGGTCGCACAGACCTACGAAAAGTATTATTGAAATAAAAATATTATTGAAATAGAGGATTATAAATTAGCCAATAAAAATTGTACTTTCAAGCAGCTTTTCACCCGTAATGATTCGCATTTTGTAAATAGAAATTACTTTCCATGAATAAAATTATAATGAATAATGAAATATGCCTAAGAGAAGCAGTTTGTGCTAATTCGAAAAGTATTTTGTACAATTCGAAGTGACATGGTAGTTTAAGTTGTTGCAATAAGTAAGATTATACATAATACATTTTCTTGTTAATGTTTTTTTATTTTAGTATTTTACCAAATCCTTTTTACGCTTTTGTTTTAAATATATTAATCGTATGTTTATTAACACAATTTTCCAAAATAAAAAACATATTCAACTAAATTTTTATTTTTACTTATGATTTTAACATACTCCAAAAATGTATGAGGAATGTCGACATAATGATTGTAAAAAAATATGATATTTAAGCAATAATTCACATACGCCAAGCGTCTTGGTGAATGTTGACATTCATTGGTATATCTCGACATTCACTGGATTTTGGGCTTCCACAGTATCATATACACCAAATTTATTTTACCACAGCTCATTTTAAAAGGTTTTTAATAAACTATTCGATTCTTTTACAATTTCTTTATTAAAATGTTTTCCTTTTATGGACGAAAATTCTAAAAACCCTCCATTTCCGTCACTTAAATTGTTAATAAATACAAAAAATACTGTATGCATATATATGCATACCTTTTTTTATTATACCCATATTATAATCTAAAACAATTGTTGGGTAGTGGTTATAGTGCTTAGAGTTATTTAAATATGTATTCAAATATTTATACTATATATAAAACAATATGCCTTTCGCTCTATGGACTCAATCTATTGCACTTCGTGGTAGAATTCCAATTTGAATAAATTTTCATAGGTCCACTACTCGCGTAAATAAGGAACAAATTTAAAAAAGTCGTAGCGACATTTCCTTATAAATAGTTGTTTATATTTCATTGTTTTCTCCTATTTAACATTCATGTATGCGAAACAGCTCTGAAGACAACAGATCATTACTCAAACTAGTGGACCGTGTCGTTTGTGCCACCCCGAAATGGCCTGTCCGCAATATTGTTTTACAAAACAGTACATGTCGACTTGTTATACCGAAATGGGAGTCGTTTAGTATTGCTTGAGGGGATTGGAATTATATTGGCGTTAAGTAGCTTTCTTTAAATATTCTTCTTACCGCTGTGTGGCCATGTTAAACGACAAAGCGGATTGTTTGCTTTGAACAGCAGAATATTTACATATGTACGTGATATTTAATGATTTTTCTCGTAAATTTTATATTCTATATTCTACATATACATACTAACGTTTTTTTTCAATAAGTTCCTTAAGTACTTGTTTAGAAATTACGTGTTGAACAAAGTTGTTTTAGGAACGCATCTTAAAATACTGATTAAAAGATCATTTTAAAATTTGTTTTACTTATTTATATTAAAAACTGAACATGAAATCAGATTAGCAGTCCTATGACAGACAAGTAAATTCAATAAATTAAAGAGTACCTCTCAGCATTAGCAGTTTCGAAGAGGACGTAACTATCAAGCAAGCATTATGACTTATTCTGATCATTTCAAGCAAGGCTGGAGAAAATTAAAAAAACAATACGCTCCTGGCAATTTATTCACTTTAAATGTACTCGAAAAATCAATGATCCCATTATCAAAACATATGGCACAAACTACCAGTCCGAAGAATACGCACAGCCAGATTGACTACATTACACCAAAGATTCCGTAATAGACCGTCGGATTTTCGACGTGACGACGAAGTTCGTCCACAATTTTATTCCTCATGGCTTTGAGAGTAACAAGAGATAAAATCAAAGCAAGTAAAATATCTGAAAATTGTATAGTTACCTGGGAAATATTTCGTATATATAATAACGGATTGACTACGGCTGTCGCCGCTTCTTCGCCCCCAATTTCCATCTTTTTCCTTCATATGCAGTTGCCTCTTCTAAGTGTCTTGCCGCTCTTGCTTTATCAATATCGTTGCACCAACTTCTCCGTGGTCGTCCTCTCTTTCTCCTTTCAGGAGGGATCCATTTCAGTACTCTTCTAGGCCATCTGTACTCTGGCATGCTTTTAACATATCCGAACTAGATTAATTGTTTTCTTTCTATATCATCATTTATATTTTGCTCCATTTTTATTTCGTTTCTTATTTGTTAATTTCTAACTTTCTTTAGTTTTGATCTACCGCAGCTTCTTCTCAGATATTCTTATAATCTGTTAATAAGTTCTCAAAATGCTTTATCCATGTGTTCTCTGGTATTTCTTTATTATGACTTCGTTTTTTTGTCGTTATTCTCATCGTTTTTATAGTTCTTTAGGCTTCAGAGCTTCTTTGTCCCTCCTATATGGTTGTCAAGGTATTGGCATTTTTGTTTCCATGCACTATTGTTCTTTTTAACCACTTCTCGATTGACTTCTTTATTCAAGTTTTTATATTGTTGTTTCGGTTGTTCGTCTCCCTGTTGTAATAACTTTTGATATACTTCCTTCTTTGTTTTTGTCATTTCTTCCACTTCTTTATCCCACCAATATGGTTTATCTACTCTCCGTACGTGTGGCCCTAAGGCTTCTAGCGCTGCGTCTTTCATGCAGTTTTTATATGTTCGTATTCATCCGTCGTTGATCTGTGTGATTCCTGTAGTTTTTGTGTTAATCTCCAGGAGTAAAGTAATAAAATAGAGGAATTATTTCGTAAAAATTAATTTTTCTTTTGAAAAAAAAAAAATCTTCTCTCGTACACAATTTCTCTCTCTTATGCCATTTTACGAATTGTTAGAGAAGTATTGATTATATTTAAAAAAAATAGCTTAAGGGCTACTGATGCCCACTATTTAAGTCAATGTCCTTGATTTTCTACTTCATGCCACTTGAAAGTTTGTTCGTGTGTCTTCTTTGTTTGTTTGTGTGTTTACAATAATCACTTATGGCATTCTCAGTAAACAAAAAGTCATGAAGAATATAATTCTGGTCGAACTTCGTATTGAAATTCGATGGTCTATAACGCCATAGTCTCGACTGAAGTTTACCCAGGGGCAGCAAAAATTAAAACAGACACTAAAGCACAATTAATCTAAAAAAAAATAAAGGAAGTTGACTTCTGCCAATAAATCATGAACAAAAAAGTCCAGAAAATAGAAGGACAACTTGACGCTACAGACAAATGAAGAAAGAGAGAGAGAGAGAGAAAGTTACAGACAAATACATCTTCTAAAAACAAACAATAGACATCACAAGAAATAAAGTCGCTGATATTGGAAAGGAGAAAATTATAAGAATAAAAACGAACAACAATACAAAAACGTAAAGACAACAATTAACCAAAAAATCAAAGGAGCGATTAGAAATTGTGGCTATCAGAAAAATGTGCAGAAATAGAAAGATTAGGGAACGACATGACAGCTATAACGTAGAGATGAAAATAAAGATACAGCTGGTATATATAAAAAAGACGTATTGGAAACATAATGGACAAAACTAGCAAAGAAGGAAAGAGAAAATAAATACATGGGAAGAACATATAAAAGAGCTATTTGAAGACAAATGAATAGAGACAATAGAACAAAGAGGTAGAAATGGACCTACAATTACCATGGGGATAATTAAAAAAGCATCAAAATGTAAAAAAATTATAAAGCCATAAGACCGGATGAAATACCCACAAAAATCCTAAAACTACTAACATACAACCACATTGATATACTGGTATAATTATTCATTGAAATTTATTATTGCAGGAAATTCAAAAAGAATGGCTAATATCTGAGTTCACCCCAAAAAAACCAATACAATGTAACATGAAGAATACATAATGATTATCTTAATAAATGTTTTAAAAGTTTTATGTTGAGGCTGCGTTGTGTTTACAATGGCGCCGACAATAAGCTGTGTACGATTACCAAGAAGCGGTAGTGTTTATACTTTATACTACAGAAAGGTCATAATATTCTGGATTACATCCCATATTGGTATATTGAGCAGATAAAGCAGCATGTTTAGTTAAGCAGCAATAAAGTGGTCCAAACTCATTTAAATCTTAAGATATTGATTAAACAAAAATACTTAATTCATGGGTAGACCAATGGAATAAAACAGAAACTAAACTGCGGAGCTTTCGCCTCAATATGTCTTCTATAAACAGGAGAGCAAAATCAATTATTCGCCGAGTACTAGTAGGGCATACCAGTCTCACACATGATACCTAATGGCATCAGAAAATCCTCTAGTATGCCACTACTGCAATACTCTTAGCTCCATCAAACGCGTGATAATGGACTGCTGCCAGTATGATTCTTCTAAAAGAAAAAACAACTTAAAAGAAAATCTAAAAGACATTCTTATTGTTCCAAACCGTTTTGGCAGTGTTCTAAAATTTCTATAACATGTTTATTTCAGCTAATCTAACCAGTCCACGTCGTAGACCATAAACAACAGACGCCATCAAAAAATCGCGCCGTTAAAATGGAATTGGGCAGGACACATTGCCACATTATTAGAAAATCGATGGAAAAAACGTACTTTAGAATGGAGACCAAGACAAGAAGCAGTACGGAGCGGAGGACGCCCATCAACTAGATGGACTGACGACCTGAAGCATGTTAGCAATAACTGGAGGAAAACCGCACAAGAAAAAGACAGATGGAAAGAGCTGAGGCAGACCTATGTTCAGCAGTGTATCCATACAGGTTGATGTTGATTATGATAAAGCAGTCCATAGTGTCAAGTTTTATTGTTTAGCTTTTCCACTAATAACTTTTCATACACAATGTTTGTATGTATGGTATGTATAATGTTGTAAACTTTACCCGTGTCGAAATATATAAATCGAAATAATGATTATAAGCTGTCGAAACACGTTAATTTAAAATTTCAAAATTTCAAACAAAAATTCTTCTTAGAAGTGACACATGAACAAAAAAACTAAACGATTTATTCACTGGAGACGGAGAAACGGAAAAACGATGAAAACAGAAAAAGAAATACTCAACATTATGAAAAGAAAAATAAAATATTTTGGTCACATACGAAGAAATAATATAATTAATATGAGTTGTTACGATTGGTTATAAAAGAGAAAGTGAAAGGTAAAACAGGGAAGACGACGCACGTTCTCGTTGAAAAATTTAAAGCAGTTAAGTGAAAAAAAAAATAGAACTCTTCACAACTGCTGCTAAGAGAATGAGGCACATAAAGTAGAAAATGGACTAAATAAAAGGGATTACCCATTTATTCGAATTCTGTAATAATTATAGCAACAAACACCAAACCGTTATTCCGTGTTTTAAAAGAACATTGAAATTTCTAAGCTTCACATAAGAGTTTTTGCATTAATAACTGACGACATCATTAAAGAATTCTTTTGTGCAAAGATTGATGCCGCCCCATAGAAATATAAACATACACATGATATCAGTTAGCTTACCTATACGACTATGTAATAGTATGGTTGTGAAATATTTATAAAATTTTTGCCACTCAAACATTAACGTTTATAGTTGGTTATATAAATAGTATTAACGCTTAGAAATATTAAAAAATGGTTATTGCCTTTTTGTTTATCGAATCACTTTAAATGTTTTCATAATTTAAGTAACATATTTTATGTATATTACATTTATTTTAATTTCTTAGCAACGAAATTAAATTAGAAAACTTTTAAAATACTAAAATACGAAGTGTTTTTTAATGTTATTCTCGAGAAAATATTAGATGTCCAAGAGCCGGAACATTGCAGCCTTTAAACCAAAAACTCATTACATACGTCATTGAACCCTTAACCAAGCTGTGCATATCTCCCGAAAGGCCAATAAAACCGGAGGGCGAGGCCGTTTCTTAGCGGTTTTCAACGAAGGGCTCGTCTGGTCTCCTCCTGGGTGGAACCGGGTACAAGGATAACAGCACCGGATTTAAGTGATCTTTAACCACCAAGTAATATTGCAAATTTCAGTTTATTACAATTTTTAAACAGATTTGTACGATAAAAGTGTTTAAATAAAAAAGTACATTTGAAAAACCAATGGAATTAATTTTCCATAATTAAAAAAGTTTAAGCAGTTAATTTGACAGTTACCTTTCATAACCAGTGACTTGAAAATGTTAGTAGTTTCTTACAGGTAACTTCTTCTTTTAGGATTGGAACTTCTACTTTCTATGAATGTGTTTGGTATATAATTTGCTCCTTTTAGTAGGATGGGGGCGTTCTTGAATTTTTTACTATTTATTTATTTTATAACTGTTGATACATCTTTTCGTTAGACTCTATGTTTGCATATCTATTTTCCCATTCGCGTTTGCATATCTTGTATCTATAAAAGTCTTTGTTTTTAATTTGGATATACATACTAATTTATTTAACCAATAAGTGTGCTTGAAGTTTGTTTATTTTTCTGTGCTCCTCCAATAACACGATATCATCCGCAAAGAGCATTGACAAAGAAGCCTTCTCTCTTACCTTCTCTGTCAGAACATCCATAACAAGATTAAACAGGTACATACATAGTGAAGTACCTTTATGAAAACTAACCATCAGGACACTGGAAAATTTTCGGTCAATCTAACACAAGTCGTAACTTTAGTTTACGTTTTCTCATCTATATTCTTCGCAAATGTTACGTACTTCTCAAGAACACATTTCTCTCTTATACATGTGCATAACTCTAGTCTAAAAACTATGTCGTACTAGTTACTATTACTACTAGTTTCTGCTACTACGGTAGCAGAAACCCTCCAGAAAACCCGATAATATGCATAGGTGACAATCGTATAAATCGCGTGAAAACTTTTAAATACCTTGGCACCACAATCAATGACCAATCGGATCCACAACACGAGATAAAAACCCGAATACAAATGGCAGGACAAACTTTTGTGAAGTTCAGACCACTCCTATGTAATCAACACCTAAACTTCGAAATACGCTACAGAATGGTCAAGTGCTACATATGGTCCATCTTGCTTTATGGCATGGAAACGTGGTCTTTAAAAAAAACATCTATCAACAAACTTGAAGCATTTGAAATGTGGTCATTGAGAAGAATGATGCGCATACCTTGGGTGGATAGAGTTCGAAACCATGACGTCCTTAATAGAGCCGGCGTGGAAAGAGAACTCTTTGAATTAATTAAAAAACGCAAGATTGGTTACCTTGGGCACATATGGAGAGGAGCAAAATATGAAATACCACAGTTAATCCTACAAGGGAAGATCGAAGGTAGGAGAGGAGCCGGCCGCAAACAATTATCCTGGTTAAGGAATATTAAAGAATGGACAGGAATACACAATACAGGTGAGCAGTGTCACGCCACCAAGAACATAATTCTAGTAATGAGATAGTCGCCTACGCACTTTGGTGTATGGCATGTTAAGAAGAGTTTTTAAGATCTGTAAATACCAAGTGTAGATCTATTTTCTTCTTGCCGTATATTTCTGTCAACAGTCCTAAATGTTCCCTTGATATCAAGACCCTCTCCATGAATCGAATATCCTTTATTCCTAGTATATATATCGTAGTTATCATTTGCCACAATACTTAATGTAAATACAAGTATAGATACTTAATGAACAAATCAGCAATAAAAAAATTTATTACTGATTTTCTACTTTTTATGAACTGTAGCTCTAGAAGGCTAGCGCATAGCTGATGCTACCAAGATCAAGATAAATTAAGGCAGTCCAGTCGGGTTCGATGAAAAAAAAAGATGAAAAGGCTTAAAATGTTACAAGTGCGACTTCCTCTACAATTAAGTTTGTTTACAAATTTTTTCGTGTAATGGAAATATTCCGAGTTTCTAACCGTTTTTAAAGGTTCAGAAAAGTCATTATAATTGCAAGTAATTTTTTTTTTAATTAAATTGCTCAAGCCATCTATGCGTCGAGCGCTTTTAATTACCCCAAGGACCCTACCGTAATTCCTAACATATCCGATAGATGAGAAAGTTCGTTAACATGTCACTAGTCTCGATTCATGAATGAAAGTCGCTGGCATCCACCTTTATCTCCTAGAACGTGAAACAGTTAAAGACGTTATTTTGTTTAAGTGGTCTCTTAAAGAGGTTAGCCGAAAAAATCCTTTTGTTTTATATATTTGCAGATAAATATTTATTTTTAGACCCTTCTGGGGGAGCCTTGAATGTTGCTAAAACATGTTTATTTGGCCCGAGGTTCTAAATGTATGGATTTGTGATATAGTGTTCTAAAAGCCAGTATCTCTGTATGGCATATGGTATGTTAGTATTAAATGGACTCATACACATAATTTGATTCAACCATTTACTTAGAGGTTAAAAAGAAATAAATTATATCCTTTTCTTTATAACCACCAGTAGTTGGATAAATCAGGTTGTATGCATTTCTATATTTTTCTTTATTAAACAAGCGAAAAATGTTTACGAACTAAATAAGCAGTGAATTGCTTTTTTACTGATATTTTAACTAAACTAGATATTCTATATAATAAATAACTGTATTTTTTATGTGAACGAATTTCGAAATTTGGGATAAAATATAATTTTATTTTAATAAAGTGCTAATTCATAATCTAATGCATGATATAAAACGTTCCTTTTCTTATGATACGATTTTAATTTTAGTTTTGTATAAATACTTTTCTTGGTAATTGGATACTGTAAAAACAAATTGGTATTTTAATATCTTTCTGGAATGACGTAATGTTTTAATGTTTTTGTTCGTTACAAAGAAATAATAAAAGTATGTTTTGGTTTAAAATCTTATTTACAATTTTTTTGACTCGTTTCCTTACGAGAATAAATCAAAGTGATGGTGCCCAATTACATTTTTAATTTACATTACCTAATTGAATTTTGATTTGAGAAGTAATACACAGCTTCTGTATGGTTAAAATCACCACGCCCACTCTCTCCGATTTTGGCGACCTGGCCTGGAATATTTTTATACCAACTTAATATGCATATATAATATATAATTCATTGTTATTGTTATGCATAAAGGTTACAAGTTAGGTGGGAAAATAATGGAAGTGGGAAGTGAAACGTAATTTTTGAATTATCTCGTTTATTATTAACTTTACGATATTATTGTACATAACCAAAAATGATGAAAATTATATTTTATACAATTTTGATGATTTTCTTTTTTTTTGCCGAAGTCAATATTTAGGGTCCTAAGCCTAACGAACTCTAGACGCTGACGTCATGAGCAGCAAGCTGTAAACAGTAACGAACCTAAGAATTTATACATATTACAAAATTGTATAAAATATTATTATCTTTAATTTTGCTTGTGTACATTTATCTCATAAAGTTAAAAATAAACAAGATAATTTGATAATTATGCCTTCCCTTTCTTCCACTATTTTTTCCCTTACTACATTAAAATTGTAAAAAAAGAAATTGTAGAAAAATATATTTGCAACCTTTCAAATTAAGATGGCTGCTGACGCAACGGCGGAATTCAGTGGCGATTTTAAATTTACACTACTATTGACTTCCCGTAAAGGTTAAAATGATAAAATTTGGGATAGCGTGCCATGCAAGGTCAAATGCTATTACGACTGGACTAATACTAAAGTGTAAAGAATTCATTGATCGCCAATTGACCAATGCTTTATAGGTTACACCAATCTTCGATTTAAAAAATGGTTTTGAAAAGAATTTACAAACTTATATAGTAGAAAATGTAGAAACACGTAATTTTAATTATAATTATTAGGGTTAATTGTGTTTTTATTGTTACCACTTTTTTAAAATTTAATTAAAGCTTGCCAAACGATGTATCTCGGCTCATAGACTCTAATAGAATTTGAACCACTTATCACGGTATTGTCATTTTTATTTTTTGTTAAAGAATATACGTACAGCATAAGCTTGTGATCTTCGGCCATATTGGTAAAAGCCACCCCTGAATAGAGGCGCAAGAGGGCAATGCCGAGATAGATAGGCGGTTGATCCCATACAAGTGCGGTGATAAACGCGGATGGTAAGGCCTGAAGAGTGATGTTGTTGTTGAAGCCGTAATTTATAACCACCACAGTCGAAAACAATGCTTAAGGGTAAGGTGGAATGTTTCAAGATTAAGATGAAATTATATTAAATGTATTAGGACACATAGTCATACATACTCGTATTATTGGGGATTTCAAAATTCATAAAAAATATTATTAAAGAAAATACTAGGTGAAAATTTGTCATCTTATTAAAGCTGTTAAAAGAAAACAGTAACTTTCTTTGTTATTAACGTATGGTTAAGTATCTAGCCTCCACAATTTTGCCACATGAAATTTTTGCGTTTGACTAATTTAAGTATATAAAACCTTATTTTCTATGTATATTCTAGTACGTTGAACTTAGTTTATTGACGATTGAAGAATTAAATATCTTCGTCAGTAAAAAAATTTAAAATAGATTTCGAATCTTTCGTGAAAATCATTTTAAACCTTCTGAAGTCTTGTTATTGGTGGTTGCTTATTTTTTCGCAAAAAAATTTTAATTTTTCTTATAAAAAGTACCAAATAGAATAAACCAAATAAAATGATTTTGTACGAATTCTTAAAAAAATATGGAAGAAAAAGAATAGTATATTGTTTTTTAGAAGTGAAAATTTCTATTTTTTGTGGCGAAGCTGTATGTTTGACGAACGTATGTGTTATTATCGTATTTTTTGGAAATTGGAACAAATATGAAAAGTTCTACCATGTGGTCTCATTATTCGATGACACAAGCCTTACTGAATATCAGAAAGAATATTGATATTAGCAGGTATCTAAAACTACCTGCTTTTTGACAAAAGAAGGTGAAGGCTATAGATATAAAAAGATAACAGTCGTTTAAACAAATCGTTTAATTTTTTTAAATTGTGCATAAATTTAGTTTTGCTTTCAACAATTTTGCAAATCTGAATGACGTCTTTAGAAGGTTGAATTAAAATTTTTTTGACATGCTATAATTTTTGTGTCTTACAACATAAGATGACAATGTTTTTGAAAAACTATTTACAGTATAATCCTGATCCTGGTTGCTAGTTATTGTTTCCCCATTATTTTCATCAGTTATAAAATTATCAATGAATTAATGATCAACAGCTTTCATTTTTACAGTGTTTGTTGTGCTCATTGCTAATATTAACGAAGGTGCATGTTCTGTACAATTCGCCGGAGTAGATCATGTAAGACTTGTGTCCATTTAGAGTCTTTTATATGCAGCTTTAAATTGTTTTGTGGTTGGGTTGTTGTTGTAACGTCCATCACTCCTAATGGAACTAAAGAAAACTTTATAAGTGATCTTGAGAAAGTTTATAGGCCGAAAGATACTTTAGATCTCCATCCATATCCTCCACGTAATTTTTCCAAATTCCCATTAGTGACTTTAAACTAATTATCATACCAATATGATCCGTCTTTCTTTGGCTTAGTTATAGGGGTTCACTATTTTTGGAACACTTTAGTCAACTAAGATATTTTATAAATTCTTCAATTTTTTGAAAAATCGCTTGTTTATTATGTCGCTGTAAACTAGATTTTAGGTGTTTTGCCAATAATATTCGCCTATTTAAAATGTCAAAAATGTCATTGATATATTCAATGAAATTTTAAGTAGCTTTGCTATGTACAAATTCTTTTGAGCTTTTATTTCTCAAATAATGGTACCTTAGCAACTTTTTGGCTGAACGTTTGGGCAGCTAATTTCACTTTCATTTTTTCCTTATACCAATTTAAATGTCTTCGTGTTATCCTAGTTGTAAGATAAAGTCCTTCCTTTTTTTGAATGTCTACTAATTTTTGCAAATATTTCCATTTAATCGCTCTATTACTCCGGTCAAAAAAAATTTTGTAATGACCTAAAGTATTGAGAAAAGTTTTAATATATGTGGAGGGTTAAATAATATATATTGCTTAATTTATTATTGGATGTAAAAAATATACTTTATTGGAATTAATCGATAAATCCACTCCAAATTGTTTAACCATGCTAATATTTGATGCTGCACCATCAAACGCTAAACGGGTATTTGTGACAACAGCTTCGTGCATGTTTAAGCATATTCTTATTAGATTACCTATCGGCAGCTTTCATGAATCATTTAAATTATTAATTAAGAATACAATTGCTACTTTTGCTTTAATTTCGTAAGAATCGCTTGGAGGTTTCTTCCTATGCCAACATACCTAAAATTAATGTTTTCAATTATTTAAATAGAAAATATAACGTTATAATAATTTTTATAATTGCTAATGAATATTAAGCTACACCTACCCTTAAAGCTTTTTATTATCCCATTCTATATTCTGGTGTATAGACATTTCATCGACCATCAAAGCACAGATACATGATTTTCAAAAGTTCAACTACTTTTTGTTTAAATACATTCACTGTTTCTTTTTGAAACCCAGGCTCAGAAGTTACTACTTGATACCACTTTTGAAGAGTTCGTGGATGAGGCAACATGTTAGGAAAAGTTTTTCTGATATATAAGTAAGCTTTTGGTGAATAGAAATTAAAAGTGTGAGCAAAGCTTTCTAACTCCGGTGGATATGTTTTGGTGCTCTTAGATTTAAGTAGCTGCTCAGAAGCTTAAGTAGTTTTTGCAGAAGCATGCATCGTATCCTAATAAAATGAAAAGCAATAATCAAAACTTGATCTACTAACTACAAACAATATAAAATAATAAACTGTTATACATGCCAAAGCTAAATAGATCACTAATAAAAAGTATTAATAATTTTCCTTGCCGAAAGTTTCAGAGAGGAATCTTCATCGATCATCTGTTTTTCTCTAAGACATTCTAATAATGATTTTAAGGTATTTACTTTTTTATAAGCCTTATATTTCGTTGTTGCAACATTTTGATGTGTTTGTTTTTCTTTTGAATTAATTTGTTTACTGCTACTTTATATCCCTGGTCTCTGTTAGATGCTCCTTGTTCAATGTCACCAAGATAATGTCTTTGCTATTTCAAGGGAGGTTCTAAGGTAGTTTTGCATCCTAATTTTTTTTCTGATTTCTTAATTGATTTTGTTATATTTTTCAGTGTCTTTATTTTTCTGTTCTCGTCAGTTTTCCACTAGTCTTAATATTTTATGAGTCATCCATTATTGTTTGCATTTATTAATGGTTTTATATTTTTGGTTGTTTTTTGAATGATGGTTTTGATCTGATTCCTGTGGTCTTCGATGTTTTGTGTTTCTTTCGATTTTTAGAACTTTTTTTCTATGTTGTGTATGATTTCTTGGCTATTATTTCAAATATAGTTTGTTGTGTTATAGTAGTATGTTTGTTCGGTTAGTCCCTTTTTGGCGTTTTACTTTTTTAACTTAGTTTGATGTCACTGATATAAGGGAGTATGATATGATGTTTTGATATGAGGGGATATCTGCTCCATAGATCTATCTATCTATCTATCTGTCTATCTGCTGATAGAGTTTTTAGGTTCCTTATTGAATTTCGGTATATTTCAGTAATTATTATATAATGAATCTGATTTCTTTTGACCTTCTCTTTAATATATGCTGGTGACTTCCAAGTGTATGAACGACTCTTGGGTAGTTTGAAGAATGTATTTGTCACACTTAAATTGTTTTCTATATTTTCATCCATAAACTAGTTGAATAAAATAAGGCTTAATGAGCCCTACGTTTTATTTCTTTGGCTATTTCTGTAGTTTCTGTAGGTTTTCCATTTACTGTGACTTCGATTTTGTTGTTTTGGTAGTTGTTTTCATTATTTTTTTATAGATATGTAATATAAAGTCTCTATTTTGAAAACTATAAATTATATCTTTGTCTTACTATATTGAATGCTTTGATTTTTATATGATCTTCCAGTACAAAAACTTTGAAACAATTTAGTTGTATGTTTCAAGGTAATATTAAAGTCATAGGTACCCCTGTAGATTTCGAGCAGTTTTTATCTCCTTTATTTAATAGTAGGATCACGATACACAGACTAAACTTTTCCAACTGGAAACAACCAATCTACTACCAATTTGACCAGCCCATGACTAAAGAAATTTTAAATGAAATAATTTCAAAACTATATGAAGCAAATTTTATAGTAGTAGCAATTTGCAGTGATATGGGAGTTGGAAATGTAAGTTTATGGTCCAAATTAAACGTAGGCCACAAAAAGAATTGCTCATTTGATCACCCTAGTGACAACTCTTTAAAAATATTTGTCTATGCCGATGTTCCCCATTTATTGAAGCTAATCAGAAATCATCTTCTTGACCATGGATTTGTAATTGATAATTCTATAATTAACATTGATTATTTTCAACCTTTGTTGAATATATCTACTTCAGAACTAACGTTTACCCATAAACTAACTGAACTACATTTAAATGTAAAAGGAGCAATGAGACAAAGAGTAAGACCAGCGGCTCAACTTTTATCAAATACAACAGCAAAAGCTATTAGATATTGCGGAGAAAACGGATTAATGCCAAAAAATTCTTACTGGGAAAAAGCAGCACACTTTGTCCAGTTATGCAATGACTGGTTTGATCTTTTTAATTCTAAAGTGAAACTTGAAGGAAACTGTCCAACAAGAAATGCATTCGGCATAGATACAGACAAACAAACAAAATTGTTAACTGAAATGACCAACTTCATGTCAGTAGTTAGAGTGGGAAAGCATAAAGAAGTAATACAATTTCAGAAAGGTATAATCCTTAATAATACGTCTATTTTAGAAATGTTTTCTTATTTAAAAGAAAAATATGAAATTGAATATGTTTTAACCTCTCGCTTAAATCAAGACATTTTAGAGAATTTTTTTGCTTATATAAGGGGAATGGGTGGACCAAATGATCATCCATCACCATTGGATTTTAAGTATAGACTAAGGTGGTATATTCTGAGGAAAAACTCTGCTGCTATTTTCACAGAAAATCGCAATACGATTGAGACTGGTGAATCGTGTTTACTAAATGTATTGGAGGAAACTAAACAAACCGAAGAGATTTGTTTTACACATCAAATGCTCTCAAAAATTCTACCACGAAACCAAACAGTGGAGGAAAAAAATGAGGAAGAAGAACTTATTTCTAACTCAAGTTATTTTGTGGACCCTGTATATTTACAAGAGGAAGCAATAGCTTCAGATGAATTAATAAATCTTTTGGATAATTTTGAAGTTAAGGAGAGAGTAAATATGGAGGCACTAAGATATATAGCTGGATATGTGGCTTTTAAATTTAAAAGTAAATATCCAAATTTAGGTATAGCCACAAGTAATTTAAATATTTCCGAAGTCCCTAGGTGGCTAGAGATCCTATCAAGAGGTTCACTGTTACCCCAATGAAGAATTGTGGGAAGTTGCCAAAAATATGGAAAATCAATTTCACCAAATGCATGGTAATTTTTTAAATAAAGAAAAGAAGATTTTTCAACGTTTGGCTGAAAAAACATTAGCGTCACTGCCCAACACCTCAATACCATTTGAAGTGATATTATGTATGTGCAGAACACGAACATATATTAGAATGAGGGACATTAATAGAAAAATAAGCTTTAAAAACTGCCAGAGAGCACTTGACAAAAAGATATCTAAATTTTATAATTTTAAAAAATGATCTAATTATAGATACTAATTCTAATTCTAGAAGGGCATTTGAAAAACTCAGAAAAGCTACAAAGAAAATATGAAGAAGGAAAAAGAGAGAAACGTTAAATAGAAAAAGACAACAAAGTTTGAATTATTAGTCAAATTTAAGTTTTTATTTTTAGTCAAATTTTTTTCAACAATTTAGAATAACAGTTAATAAACACAATTTTATGTGAATTTTATGTGAAACATTTTTACAGACCCAAAAGTAAATTGAATGTTTATATCAATTTTGTTTTATTTTTTTAATATATCATGGTAAATGTATATTGGACAAAAGATAAAATCTTCATTTTTCAATGGAAATTCATTTTTAAATAAAATGCATATTGGAAAATGGCAGTAAAAATAATATAAAATACAATTTCTTATTTAAAAAGCGATGATAGGTACATAATTTTAAAATTCAAACAATATTACCGCTTGATTTAGCATTGCCGAATGAAAATAAGGTTCCCATCTGACGTCACGCGTTCGCCTTTCATGCGCAAGAACATACCGGTAGTCTGTGTATCGTGTAGTAGGATTAGTTTTTAGTTCTCCATTCTTCTTGTATTAGCTTCTTTTTCTATTGGCTATTCTGATGTTTTTGAGTTTAGCGTCATTTGTTGTTCTTCTGTAGACAGTTAATCCTTGTATATACAACATTTTATTTGTATTTAACTTAATCTGTAGAAATGATCTGTCTATACTGTAATTATCTGTAAACTCGTAGGGAATTATGTATTACAGTTAATTTTTTTTTGTGTTTCGGGTCTATTAGTTTCCTTACCATTATTCTTTCACCTCTCAAAAAGCGCCATATTTTTCTCTGTACACCATAAAAATCCTGCTCAATTATTCCCGAAAAACGTTCCTAGTGGTTGTTTTACTCTAGAATTTTTGTCGGTAATAAATTTATAAAATCAGCATCCGTTATAATGACTGTTGTTCATTCTTACATTACCTACATAACCAACTTTCTCATATGAGTAGTTATCAATATATTGACTTTCAAATCAATTATATTTAGAGCATTTCTAGTTAAACTGTTTTTGGTGTATGCTCTAGGCTCATCAATACGAATTACAGTTACTCGCCTAATAAAATCACAAAATTAATATCTTAGACCCCGAACGCGTCATCCGCCGAATGTTTCCTCTCTTTTCCTGCTAATTCTATGGCTCAACAAAGCTTCCTGATTGAATCACGTTCGAACGTAATTTAACGAAAATTCAAAGTGACAACAGAAGGCTATGAAATATCGGTTTTATTAACGTTTGTCTATTATTCTCTGGGGCGTTACATGACATATACTTCCTAATATACTTAAGGGGATTACTTACGTTATTGATTTAATGTAGGTTTTCGCACTGGAAAACCTATCGGAGCATAGTGCACTTACACTTTAATATTTTAACACCTTTTATTTTATATAACGTAAAATGCATTTTTCAGTATTATTACCACCGACTGTTTTATGCACTAATATCATATCTGCACCATAAGGATAAGTAGTTTTCATTAATATTTTAACAACAATACTTAAAAAAAATATATTACAAGTAAAAAAAAATATTACAAAAAAAATATTACAAATAAGTATAATTAAATAAATAAAAAAAGAATCCCAATATTATGTTATGCAGACGACGCCGCATTAATCGCCGAGACAGACGACGGGCTCCAAAGATTAACACGTATCTTCAATACAACATCTAAGAAATAGAATATGATAATATCAGCAGACAAAACGAAATGTATGACAACATTTAAATACCCACTACGGTGGAGAATCGAAATTGATAGGACAATAATAAAGCAGGAAGCAAGGTTTAGATATCTGGGAATAGATTTAACTAGTAACTGAGATGTTGAATAAGAAGTACGACAACAAAGCTTAAAAGCAAGTAAAGCAAAAAAGATACCTAAGACAAGACACAAAAACAAGAATCTGACACATCTAAAATCAGACGACTGCTAGAAATAACAGAGATGAAAATACTTCGACGAATATCAGGGAACAGTCTATTGGATACGGAGAGAAGCGAAAACATAAGAAGAGTATGCAATATAGATGAGATAAATGGATGGGTGACAAAACGAAAACAGGAGTGAAACGAACATATCAGTAGAATGGCAGAGGATAGAATAGTACGAATAGCACGATATAAGTCACGATGTGTAACTAATAGTGACGAATAGGTTACAGCTGATCTAAACAGTTAATCAGCTGTACCAACGAATCCTATATTCTAAGTCCACTAAGATAAAAGACGATTGACACCTTGGAAATATATGGCGTATTATGAGAGTACGCTGTATAACAAAAGGGGGAGAATAAAAGGCGGGTAACAGCGCCTTAACACCAGAATACACCAGCGTACGCCTTACAATATAAAAGACTCTGAAATCGTGGCCCTTAATCTCCATAGGTTTAAACTGGGTAGCTTTGGGGATCAAACCAGGATAGCAGAGGATGTTAAGAATTTGCAAAGTCTAAACCGCTACCCAAATAAAAGAACAACGCTTTATAAAGCTTGATATAACTGCTAATCAAATCAATTCAGACTTGTAGAACTGGAAAAACTAACTGAAAATATAATGAATCAGTGAAGAAAGACGAAAAGATAAAAAACTATTGAAATTAGGGGAGAAAAACTACATCGGTTTAATTAAAGAATATGCCTATTGCGAATACATTTTTTTAGAAAATAAGCGAACAGAAAATGGACTTGTAACCGCTAAGAACAAAATTGTAGAATGGAGCGTAATAAATAAAAAAACATGTAGCGATCATAGACTGGTAAAACCAATGAGAGCGAAAAATGTAAAACTAGAAAATTCACAGTTATTTACAAAACCAACAGTAACCAAATTGGCAGCTGTTAATTAATGAAAATCATATTTGATAGTGCCAAAGAAATGGGTGGCCCGCAATAGCACAATAAACATTAGAATCTATCTAATTGAAACAAAATAATGCTAAAATATAAAACGAAAATGAAACTAAGTAGCAACATTCAGGGAATCCAGTACTCCTTATCATACATCCTTTTCTAAAGCAACTAGTATACAGTACGCTAATAATTTTGTTCGTTATGTACCTAGTGAACATCTAAACCAATGTATGAACCTTTTAACCTCAACTATGGGACTTATTCTAAGCGCCATAAGTGAATAAGGTCTACAAGTCCCCGTAGAAAAATTGTGGAAATCTTTACCAGATATAACATGGAACAAATTCAAAAAAGACTATTAATAAAATAGTGGACGTAAGATGACGTAAGACAATTTGTTGCTTCATGTATGCCAATAACTAGTGGAGGTTTGAAATATACTTTTTTGGAACATTTCAATTTGAAATGTGGATATATTGCAGTGTTCTTGGCTTAAGTTTGGTTATATAATAGTTTTAATGATTGTAGAATTCCGTATAGCTTTCATGTATGGATAGAGGTGGATGGGGAAAAACTTCTAAAAGATACTATTTGCAGTTGTGACAGAATATTCTACACCTGTCTCAGTTTTAAATGCTTCTGTGTAAAGAATTTCGTCAAAAGATTTGTGTTGACCAGCTTTGGAAAATATTGCTTCAGAATTTGGCTATTGGTTTCATTTTTGTAATAGTTACCAAGCGAAAGTTTAAGCAGTAATTGTTGGTATGTTATTAATCCAAGGAGTTATTTTGAATGACAGTATATCTGTTGTTGAAAACTCAACAGGTCGTGAAAGAAGTTAAATTTGAGGTAATGTCTGGTATTTACTGTTAGGCTCACAGTTATAGGGTTTGTAAATTAACTTATAAATAGGGTTTTTTGATTTAAATTAATTCTGTCAATGTCAAAAGAAATTGTTGCCTGCTAAGCGAAAGGGGAAGTTCACCTTTTTCAAAGCAAAGACGTCGGCAGGACTGGATCTGAAAACACTAAAACATCTTCTTATTCCTAAGCACCAAAACATATGCGGTATTCTGAATAAGATCAAGAGTCCTTAAATAAGGATTTGATGTTGACATGTATACAAAACATCCATAATCCAGTAGGGAGCGAATGAGGATCTGTATACCTTAGTTAGGATATATTAATCAGCTCCCCAGAGATGGTGTTCTAGAGACTTTGATAGATTTAATCTAGTTAAGCAATTAGTTTTGACTTCTGTAATCTGCGGTTTCCATGTTAGTCAATCAAGTATCAAAAATTAACTCTAGTATCTTGTGTTCATTAGCTACTGTTAGCGGAGTACCACTTAATTTAATTTGAGGTCATAATATGCTACATGTTCTTCGACTGAATTTGAGTACTTTTGATTTTTCAGCAAAGAAATTAATACCAAAACTTATAGATCAAGAAGTTAGTTCATTGTTGCTTTTTGGATTAAGATTTTAGTTGTGAACGTATATTTACTGCGGCAATATAAAATCAGGTCGTCAGCATATATGTTGTACTTCATTAGGTTGTGAATATTCTTGCACATATCGTGGATAGTTATTGTAAAGTGGAACTTAAAACTGATCCTTGGGTTACCCTGTTTTCCTAAACGTAGATTGAGGAAGCTTTTCCGTTTACTAGTACTTTGAAGCAGCGATTAGAAAGAAACTGTTCGTAAAAAGGTAATTTATTTTCCGTAATATTGTATTCTTTTAATTTGGTTAATACAGTAGAACATAATAGAGTATCGAAGGCGCTCTCGATGTCAAATGATGTTGCTATTAAATATTGCTTATTCTGAAAGGCGGTTTTGATCTCCTGTTGTAACATTACCATGCTATTAGCTGTGCTTTGGGATGGATGGAATCCGGATGGAGCTGAATCTAAAATTTTATAATTTTCCAGATACCACAAGTCCTTTGTTTATTAGTTTTTCTAGCAGCTTACATAAGGTGCGTATTAGTAAAATAGGACGTTAAGAATTTGGATTGTTCGAGGATTTTTTCTTTTTCTCGTTTGGGAGAACTATATATTTCCTTTATAATATTGAAAATTTCTGATTGGTTCATATTATGTTTTACAGTGTAAGTAGTTTTTTAACGGCAGATATGGGAAGATTTTTGAGAAGTGTGAACGGGATGCTGTCGAAACTTGCAGCTGAATTTTGCAAGATATAAGAACAGTTGAAAGAAGAATATATAACTGCTCTTAAAATAAAAAAAGGCGGTATTTAAATAATTGTTACTTGTAAGCTAATCATTCGATCGTTTGTGGTTTTAACTTTTGTATTATACTGGTGTTATCTATTTTATAAAACCCAAGATTTATTGAATATTTAATTGAGCTGCAAACATAACTAAATAACATACATACGAGTATATTTTTGTTTCTACGGTTTTAGATATCAAAGAAGAGAAATAATAGAGTTTTTATTTCTTAGTCTTTTAAAATATGTGATATTTCTTTTAATTTAAAAGAAAATTGAGATGTCCCAGATAAACATTTTGAATAATATAACTAATAATATACAATTTTACGAGAACTAAAAAACAAAGCCGTTATTATGTAAATTTCATCCATCGTATTATTAATTTAACGGACAAGAAATAAGATCCTCATACCTACCGCAGACATTCACTTTTAAACGAAAATTAGATAGAATTTTCCAAAAACAATATATCATTAATCCGTAATAAAACTAATTTGATAGAAACCACACCTAAGTCTACTAGGATCTTCTTTGTTCGTCGTCATGTGCTGATTTCAATTTCCTGTTGCCTTTTGAATCCACCAAACCTTCCTTCTTCCTAATTGAATCACGTTCGAGTTTAATTCGACGAAATTCAAAATGACAATAACTTCAACGGTTTATTCACCTGTTTGTTTGTGGCCGCATTTTCTCTGTTATAGTTATTTTAAATTTTTTGTTCTTATTTTGTTTGGATGAATGTGTAGTCATCGAATAAGTCGAATTTTACCTCATAAAAGGTCAGATAAAATTAATCAATCATATTTAATATCGTAGAATCTTAACTAGATAATGTTGTTTGAAAATATGCCACACATCAAAGATTTAATCGTATAATTATCATATAAATTTTTTTTTATTTCAAATTACATGTCTCGGCTGCTGCGGCTATTGACACGTGGAACTGTATTACAGAATAACAATAAATAAAGTTACATTGATTTAATAAATTTCCATACAGATGATATCAAAAAAAAACTAGCGGATGATTACAAAATTAAAATATGGATAGATTATACAATTACAACAGGTAATATAATTTACAGTTTTAAACGAACTCTATCACATTAGACATATTGTTTTTATATATTAAAATATCACATAAACTTCCGTGAATACCATGTTTGATCCGTATTGTTGCGTACTGATTACATCCCACAAGTATATGGTGTACACTTAGACGGGAGTTCGCCCAATTCTGAGCCTTCTAATGATGGTCTTCGATTTTTTTTCCATTTTAACAATTCCAGGTCTTAAAATGTTTGGTTGGATGAACTTTAGTTGGGTAGTGCACCTGTTCCATTGATTTGGCCACATTGAGGTAGATAACTTTTCAATTTCAATTATTGTGTCTTGAAACATTTGGACTCTTTCATTTGTAAGGTCAGAGCGACGTATACCAACATGTGAAGGAATCCATAGCATCGAAACCGAAGTGTTTGATTTTGCAAGTGCTGTACATCTTTCGTGGATCTCATTAACTACAGGATTTGATGTGTAGATTTTTCTAGTCGAATTTATGGATGATAATGAATCTGTGCAAATTGCTAAGTTTTTGGTTGCCTGCATTGGAACCTCTAGAGTTCTAGATGATGATGTTTGTAATTCAAAATCTTCGGAGGGAAGGTATACGTAATCTTGACGTCTAAAACTTAATACACGTGAATATTCGTCACCAGGAATGCCTGCTCTTAAATACGATATAGAAGATGCGAGGCGAAGTCCAAGATTTTTAATGCTATTTTTAACTATGTCATGTGGTAAGAACGGAGAAACATTAGATATAATTATTCTTTTAGCAGAGAAAATAAGTCTTCGGATATTTAAAGAAACTTCTCCTTTCTATATTTTGGGATATGAATCTATGAGCTAATCAAAAGAAAGATAGATACAAATGCGATTGTTTGATACCCTAGATGCAAAGGAGACTTGTTTAGGGCCTATTATATAACCTATATCTTTAACGTAATCGTACAATTTCAGATTTTCTTCAGCATGCATCACAATAGCTTGATGTTTGCTTGGGAAAGTTGGCCGTGGAATCGTTTTTGCTACTGATACATAGGATAAAATTTGGTTTTGTGTTTGAGACATATTTACTGTTTGGGTATTTGGTATGCCACTGCTCATGTAGTCAAAAGCAATTACGTTTTTAGTTGAAATTATAATTTAGCTTCTATGTGTTATGGTAAAGTTTCAGCTTTTTATTCATTCTAAAATAAAAATAGATTGCCAATTGTTAGACAATCCTGTTTAAATTTTTTCTTTTGTCATTTTAATCAGTTGAAACAAAAAACAAATCTCAACTAGTAATGAGTGATTTATACATACATTTATTTGTAGTTGAAGGTATACTTATGTTAACTGTTTTTGCACTATGTTTTACTAAGCACGACAAAATATAAAAAGATGTCACTCGTTCGACACCTCGTAGTGGAATCTCATACAAAATTTAATTATTATAAAAAATCCTAATTGAGATGGGCCATTAAATAAGGACTCCTACTTTTGCAAAGTTAAAAACACTCACACAAAGAATATAAAACAAATGTAGATAAAATCTAACATTTTATGGATTTTTATTTTTGGAATTACTTGATCAATTTAATGCTTAAATTGAAAGAAAATAAAGTAATCTGAAACACGTTTATCACGTATTTTTGTACTTTTGTACCTGTAAAGGGGATCTAGTTGTCAGTAATATAAAAGAATTAATAGGTTATCCTCCGTTATAGGATATAGCCTCCGTTAGGTGTATCCACTTATTTCTGTTCGTTGTTTTTTGCATCTATTCGTAACCACCCGTTCGCTTGATGTCATCAGATCGGTCCGTCTGGTTTGAGGTCTGCATTTATTTTTATTATTAACGGTCTTTTATTATTCCTACTTGTCATGCCTAGTTCTCTGTTATTAAAGATCTTTTGGATTACATTTCTTACTTTTATAATCTTGTTTTCTTATTGAATATTCGATCGTTGAGCTTAAGGTTGAGCATTCTCAGTTTCATATCTCTCTCAGTCAGTTGATGTTTGTGGACTATATTGTTAAACAGACGTTGATAAAGATGTTAATAGAGACATGAGGAATCTAAAATTTGCATTCCACGACATAATTATCGTTCTCAAGAACGATTTCCGAAGTGGAAATTGAAACGCCAATAAACGTATTTTAACCTTTAATTGTGGCTTATTCCCAGTTAAATAGTAATTAGTTAGGTATGTATATCTTAATATAATAAAAAAATTATTAATTATTGTGTTCTACATATTAATTTAATGTGGTAATCTAATTATTCAATTAGCGTTTTGGATTTTTTGTATTCTGTGTGAAAGACAAGTTACATTTTCCTATATTTCTTATATATTTTTTACTTTATACGCCCTGGGGGATGGGTTTAACCCCCAACACCAGCTGGGTGCGCCACAGCCATGAGGACATGGAAAGTATAATTTTTGAGTCATAACTCGAAAAAATAAAAAATGGTGTAATTGGATTACTCTAAAAATTCAAAACACTACTTCAGAATAAATTCAAAAATTTCTATTTGGGAAGGATTTGATTTTACAGATTCATTTAGTAAAAAGGAATATATTGTTGATAACCGAGCTTGTAAAGATGAGTAAACTATGCTTAGACTACATCCTTATTTTTTAATTCTTGCTGCGTTAGCAACATTCTTTGTATATCAGATTGAACAATTGTTTTTACTATTTAAACAACTCAAACAATCTCATTAAATATGACAGTTTACAGTTTAAGTCGTGTAAGTTTTAAATTAAAGTGTTTATTTTGAATTTACATAAATACATTTTGACATCTTACAACTGAAGTTGCTTTTCGTGTTTGCAAAGCAAATAAAGAAGAGTCGCATCTTTGAACTTTCGCCATCGAATTGGCAGATTTACAGCAAAAATAAACAAAGGATATCCGGTAGAATGCCGAACCGATCTCGAGCAATGAATAAAAAGTGCAATTAATGAACCGAGTCAGAAAGGTTTTAAAGTTAATTTATAACAAGCTTTGAACCGCTTTTATGTATACTGAAAGATTAATTGCAGTATTGAATTTGTGACTTGCGAGTTTCTATTTTAAATGCATTTGTCTTCTACTGTCTTTGAGTTGATTTTCAATTTACGCGACAATCAGCTATTCTAAAACTAAAAGACCATTGTTCGCAGCAAATGCTATTCTTTTGTGACAATGTATAAATGGTTTAAATTATTTTTGTTGTTACAATGTTTTATTGTTGTACCCAAACAGCAATTAAGAAAATTTAACGTTTATTTGCTAAACAACACTGCCATAAATAATTTAATATCTCACGTAGATATCGGTGTTAATCATCGTAGAAACACTTTTCACATTCTTTTTTTTTATTTGTAGAATATTTTATTGATTTATCATATGGTTTTTTTATAACTAAATTTAGAAAGACAAATAGTTAAATCAGAAAGAAATTTTTGTTTTATTTTGTATTGTTTTAGTAGGTAACTAATGTTGAATTGGAACAAGCAGCTTTAACATATTCCATAGTTAAACTTCGAACAGTTACAACCAATAAAATTTTGTTCTGAAGCTATTTTCTTGTGGCATTTAAAAGTATATATTTTAATGGGAATAAACCACAATTTAAGGTTTAAATAAGTATATTGACGTTTCAATTTCCACTTTTGAAATTGTAACTCAAAATACAAAATACTTATAATTTAAAAAATTTGTTAGCTTACTGGGTGAAAAATTCTTCTTTAAAAAAAACAATTTATTTTTATTATATTATAATAGTTTATATACAAATATGTCATTAGATAATACTTTGAATATAGTCAAGATAAAACTAGAGAGTGAGAATAACTCACTGGCTCATAACACAGTTGCCAATGAGAAAGGATAACTCACTCATTGGCAACTAGAACAAAATTAAATATATCAGCTATAATAGAGTTATTAACATTTTGACGTTATTTACATATTTTCAACTTAATAATAAATTCTATAAACAAAATTTTGGTTTAACAATGGACTCTAATGTATCCCCATTATCACACGATATATTTATGGAAGATTTTGAAACAAATATTATTTCTAAACAATATTTAATACCCACAATATAGTAAAGATATGTAGATGATGTATTCTCAATATAGCCTCATGGATCACATATATTGGACACATTCCTGAATGATATAAATGATAAAAAAGAGACAATTTGCCATGGAAAAGGAATATAATAATACACTACCTTTCCTGGATGTTTGAATCTCCAAGAACGATACTGTATATGAGACTCAGGTGCTAGAAAACTAACACACATCAACAAAAATTTAAATTACAAATTAAAACACAATATCAATATTAAAATGGGAATCATTAAATCCTTATACGATATAGCCAAAATTGCTTGTTCTAACGAAAAGTCGTTCTTGAAGGAAAAACATTTGTTAACATCAATCTGTTTTATTAAAAAATGATTATTCTTTATCGCTTATAAATAATTTTTAATATTTAACCAAATAGAACACAAGAACTTAGAACGGGATCTTACAGCATACACATGGAGTGATAAGAGGAAAATAACAATACCACATATAACAGGATTATTAAAAAAACGTAAAAGATAGGAAACAAATTCAACATTTTAACAAAATTCACAACAACAAACACATTTATATTTTATATAAAACTTAACCTAACTTCTTCTTCTTTTTCTTATGGTGCCCTATTCAATTAGTGGATATTGGCGACAATTCTGGCATACTCCTCTAGATCTTGTGTGGCTCTAAAGAGTGCATGGGCATCAGGGTTTGTCCAATCCCTTATATTTTTAAGCCATGAGATGCCCCGTTTTTCTTCTATCTTCCCTCCCATAACAAGCTTTAAAAATTGGAACTTGAAATTTCGAAATATATGACCCAGATAAGCAGTTTTTCTTCTTTTTATTTTTGGCAGCAATTCTCATTCTCTGCCCATTCGATTTAATACTTCGACATTTGTTGTGCGATCTGTCCAGGAAATTTTAAGTAGTCTTCATAATACCCACATTTCAAAGCGAATGCCACACTTAGCTGGTTGACGCTAGTTTATTGAAATAACTAATCAAAAATGTTGATCATTTAACAACTGAAAAATTGGACAAAACTAATGAGTTTGTTAATGAAAACTACGACATTTTTAAATCAGGAAAATCTATTGGGCGTTCTTGTTTCGTTTAACATATCATTTATACTGGAGATGCAAGACCAATTCGTCAAGTCCACGAATATTACCATTTGCTAAACGAAAAGAAGTATATACCTAATACAAAACATTATAAATTCCGATATCATGCCTGGTGTTCACCAGTAGTCTTAATAACTAAGAAAGATGGATCTACTCGATTTTGTGTAGAATACAGACAAATTAAATTAGGTTACACAGGAAGACAGTTATCCATTGCCACGAATAGATCATATACCAAACATTGGTACACCATACACCATCAATGGTTTTTGACTTTAGATTTAAAAAACAACTTTAAAAAACCTTAATATATAAAAAATATCTGCTTTCACCGACTATATCTCACATTGTCGTGTATCTAGAATATCTTGAAAAAGATATTACTATTACTTTCGGAAAAAGTCTTTATAAAACAAATTACTTATAATTGTTCTATCGACTCCAATGATTATTTTGAGCAAAAATGAATGGCCAAGTGACTGGAATTTCACTAATTCTCATTCAGCTAATTTCTAATTTGAATTAGTAGAATACAATAAACTAAAAAATAAATAAATTATTAATATTATTTTACTTGAGAAAGATTTTCTAGTTAAATTTTGTCTACAATAAAAGTATGTATAGTATTTTTCATATAAAAAAGCTTGCACGTCATTCAAGATTTACATCGTCACAACACTACAGCGTTGTCAAAACATCAGAATAGTTAGTAAGTGAGGAATTTTTAAAATGTCAACTATTTGTCAAAGTATTCTATTAACAGTAAATACACTTAGTTTTAAGACCTCTGCAACAGATTAAACTACATAAGAAAACATTTTAATACAAAGTTATATATGCACTTACCTCTTTAGGGCTTCAATATTAAAAAGGTCCCGCCATTATTTCTTGTTCAAAATAATCTATCTTTTATGAAAGCTGATCAGCTTTCTACAGACTATTTATTTGTTTTGGCATATAACAATCACAATGCACAACAATAATTAGTTTTTAAAGCTATTAATCTAAATTTAATTATAAGAAATCAAAACGTTAACAAAATTCCTACTCTAAAAAAACGACATACACTTTTGCCACGCCTAACTGTCAATAAAATTTGAAGTATTTCCGTATCAGTTGCGTACAATTGTCTAATATATTTAATTAAAATTAATATTTTGTGGGATATTAGACTTAAAGAGTTATTTCATAAAATTTATATTATTAATAATAACAAATGTTTTTGGTTATGTAATCAATATAATTCTAAAATTTCCAATATAATGATTATTACACCATGTTGACGCCTATGAAAGATCGAGCAGTTCTGTCTGGGTTTCGTATTATTAGCTGTGTTTGGAAAATTTGAACTCTAAGGTTGATGTTATAGAAATTTTAAATACGTCGCTTTGTATAAATCGTGACGTGCAAATGTTTTACTTTAAAAAATGGTGGTCAAATAAGGCCATAAATCCAAATTATTTTATGGCAGCTTGGAAAATCACAGTTTTTTTAAAATTTTATTTATAAAATAATATTTCATCAAATAGAGATTAAATTATTTTGTTCTTAAAAAATAAGGTATAAAATTAGTATTCAATGATTTTACAAAACTTGCAAAAGTAATTGTACAATACAAAATTCCTCTAATAAAGTCCCCTTAGGAGTGACGTTTTATTTTACAATTTCCATAAAACAGCTGCTCCACAAGGCAGAACTAAAATGTAAACTGTCACTGATTCAGTGTGAAACATTTGTTGAAAATAATTTATGAATGTATTTCGTTTTTTGATGTTGAAAAACTGCCTTACGACGGGAACTGTCTCTTCGCATTTTACGTCTAACGGCGAAGTGTCTTTATATAGTTCGTTTTGGTGTTACGTTTAAAAGCAGTTTAATCAAGTTCTTAAGAAAAGTCGTTGTTGTTTTGGAAAATATCTTATTTTCTAACTGTAAAGTAACGACGTCCGAATAGAGTGATATATAGATATATAAAATATCTAAAACATAAAGACATATTTTGATGGCGTATGTGTTACCTTCTATATTTAATGGAAATTAGTCATATTTAATTGGATTAATAATCCAATATAACAAATAAGGAAGTTGCTCTAGCACTGTAGAAAATAAGAAAAAAGGCAAATAAACTAAATGATACTCTACAAAATTTAATGGAAAGCGTTAAACTAAACGTTAATATTTATCTCACAAGATATTTATTAGAAGTAAGAAATAGAAAAGTAGAATACGAGACAAGAATATTCTTGTTACTCCTTTACCATATATTGAACGTTGGAAATTGTACGAATAACTAATAATTATATTTTTAATAGGTTATCGGACATTTTTTTATTCACTCGCATCAGTCTATGTGGCTGCTGGCGAAAAAAAAATGATATTAATATTCATAGAATAGTACAATCAAATTTTCTATAAATATTTTATTGCTTTTAAAGGTGTGTAACGGACACTCGACAAGAAGGTGTTTTATTGTAAACATTTCGCTGGTTATGTCGTGTTATCAGATGTCCACGCGTAAGGCTACTATAACCAAGCCGCAGTCGCATGATGATCACCTGAAAAAAACGATTGGTGGAACTCTTAGACCATGGTTAAAATGTTGTATTTCTAATAATTTTGCCTATTTTTTGTGTCATCTGCTATTCTATATGTCAACTATTTTGCCGTGTCGCTGCTATATACTTGAGTTGCTTTAAGTAAGCCTTCTCGTGAACATTTATCTGGCAGATCGTTTCTCGTGATTTCAGTATGAGATGGCACCCATAGAAAAGCATTATTTCTGTGATTTAGATTGTGCAATTCTTGTGTAATGAGTTATGCCACAGGATGGGAAGAATATATTTTTGGGATGATTTCTAGAGAAATAAGTGAGCATGTAATTATGAAATAGTAAATTTCAGAACTTTTTAACGTAACATACAGCTTTATATATTGCAAAGAATTCTTCTGTTAAGATAGTGTTGTGTCCGCTAGTTTGTGTTTCTTCATTTCATCCTTTATTACAAAGCCACAAGCTATACAATGTTCCATTATTCCATCAATAAATACCTGTTTGAAGGAAGACAATTTAGAAATTGAGGTTTGATATTTAGAACTAATTAAGCAACGATTGGTTTCTTTTTTATTTTCTGACGATATATCTAAATTTATAGAAAGAGAAGATATTAGGAAAGGAGGATAAGATGTCCTCTTGCTAGGATAGATTTAGGGGACTTCAAAATGTAATTCACATCTTGAAGCATGTATAAATTTCTTATAACTATCGAATATTTAAGGTATAAAATTTTATGGTACACTCCTAAGCTATGTTTAAAATTTCGCTGAGTCTCTATTTATATTGTGACGTAAGCGTCTGCAGACATCGAAGAAAAATTCCAATTTCAACTACAAAGTACAAATAGGATTATATTTGGTTTATATTACGTCTTAGTTCTGCAATTTTGAAAGCTAGAAATGATCAAGGTCAAATTGAGAACGCGTCTTTGAAAATAATTCCGATTGGCTAGTCCCTTTACCTTGTGTAGTGGTGAGAGGATATTGAGGAAGCCGGTACGAGAGAGGTCGAAGTGAATTAAAGTTGATTTTGATATCTTGACGGGGAAAGAGGTTATAAAGAGGTAAAGAAGTGAATTATACTCGAATGTAATGTGTCGATTTAAATAAGAGTAATCACTGTTTTGTTTCGTGCTGTCTCTCACCTAAGGGATTTGAAGAACGGCGTTTCAAACAACTTCTAAAGTTACCCACATGGTTCAAGGCAAAGTCTTGAGTGTTCCACAAACCGAGTTTTGAAGATTCCTTCCCAGTGTCCAACTTTCACCCTCATTTTGTTTATTCCATGTCTTTCCAGACTATCTATTATTGCATTTGATTGTGATGCAGTCAATTAGTGTCCATTGAGTCTAATTGAGTCCAGTTCCAACACCCGAATTTTTAAAGGAAAAAAAAACACATTTAGTTTCATTTAATTATCTACGACCCAGCTATCCAAAGAAAACCCTGAGTAACTGTTCGCAAACGTTTCGGTTTGTTTTGCTAACCGTCTCTGGCCCCGTAATTTCTGTCCCCAATTTTCAACCCGTTACCTCGTTACAATCTATATGAAACGAAGATATAAGCCACTGAGGGGGAGCTGGCATCTTGTTAGAATAAATTTTGGGGACTTTAGGGTTTAATTCAATCACAATTCGTTTGCATCATTCATAAAAGGGAATTTGGGCTTTTTCGTGATAAATATTTGAAAAGCAAATTGTCTTGTACCACTATAAAGAGTACTGCTTCTCTGTACATGAGAGTTTTAATTCCTGTCCTTTTAAATTTAATAATAGGTTACAGAGTTTGACCTGAAAACTAATAATAGGAGTTGTTCGAAATACACCGCATATTATTCTAAGAACGTTATATTGAATGATGTTAAGAACTTTATTGTTAAAGCAGACGAGTACGCATGCCAAGCCATCAGAGGTTTACATAATCTAAGCAGAGTTCTACCGTACGCTGACCAGTTCCTACCAGAAAGACATTTCAAAAGGTTTAATCTTTTTTGAAATGTTGGTGAAATATATTCGATGTGGTCCTTTCAGGTTAGAGCTTGATCAAATATTAAACCTATATATTTAATAGTTTTAACATGACCCCCAAGTTTTAAACTAGGTATTCCCTTTATCTGTTTGATATTTTTGAGAACATGATGCAGCGAATTTTAGATGAACCAAAGTGTAAACCAATTGTTTTAGACCATACTATGTAAAATTTTTCCCTCAAGAACATTATAAGGTCATCCGCATAAAATCTTGCTTAACTGGGTTTATCCATTGATTTGATTATATAGCCCTAAGGAAAAGTTTCAGGCTAATGACCAAACCATATGTGCGCCAAGTTTTTGACATCTCACATCAGATCTTTTACTTTTACATTGAAATTTCTACTTAAAGGAAAATCTTTAATAAAAGCACGTATATTTCCTTGATATTGCCATAAATGCATTGTTGAAATTTTTTTGTGATGTCAAGCCATATCAAATGCCTTGTGAAAATCAAAATAAATTGCAATACATTTTTTATTGTTGTACAAGGCAGTAATAATATATCTACCTATATCTACCAAATTGTCGGTGGTCGATTTTAAGGGACGAAACTTAGATTGTTTATTAATTTCTTGGTTATTTTCTTCTATTCACCACAATAAACGTTTATTTCTAAATTTTTCTAAAAGCTTATATATTACACGAGTTAGAGACACAGGACGAAACAAATCAGCATTGTTTGGTGGCTTGTTGGTATTTAAGATTGGAATAGTTATAGATGTTTTCCATAATTTGGGAAACTCGTGTTTAGTCCATAAACGATTATATTATTATATTCTTAATACTATTTTTAGAGCTTCATCATGTACGTGTTTCAGAATTGAAGCTGATGTGTCCTTTAAAGAAACTACCATCTCCCTTAGTTATCTGATCGTGATAAATGCATTTACATGTTCATTATTATTAACTATGTTAATAGCGATACTTTCTTTATGTTATTTTGTATATTAAGAAATCTTAATATACAAATTTATATTTGTATAAAAGTAAAATTTATATTTAGCGTATTTAGAACTTGTGAATAATAACTTTTTCTACGATTACTATAATCATCCGCTATTTTTTCTACGATTTTTGCATGGTTTGTCTATTTCTAACTAATTTATTCGTTTGTATGAACTAGAGCCTTTTATATTCGTTATTTTTTTCATATGTTTGATAAAGGTATGTAATTAATAATCGTTTTTGCATATTTTATCAAGTGTTGTCTTTTAGATCTTGTGAGGAATTCAGTGCTAAGAGATTTACCTCCGACCTAAACCTGTTGTTGTATTGTTCTAGCCATCGTACTGTAGATTATAAGTTGGTAAAATTTAACTTCTTTGCTCGAGGCATTATTAAATTATTACGTATTCTTCTGAATGATTTCTGGATGTCAAGTTTTTTATTATTTTTCTTTGATGTACAATTAGTTCCTTGCTCGTCTGGCTCACCCATCTTATCCGTAATATTCTCCATATCCGTACTATATTCCATATCTTTAGCAAATTGCACTCGTCTTCTTTTAAGCGCAAAAAATAAACATTAAAAGTCATGGTAAAGATTTAGATAACTGGTAGAAACTAACAGTACGGATACAACATTATCGATAAAACCAAAATTAAATGAAAATTTAACTGTGAACAAATTAAACGAATGATATGTCTTAAATCTGGAAAACAATATTTACAAAAAAATTTTAAAATCCCACACACAGCTTATAATGGATCTTCTGAAGGACATAATAAAAGGATGATGAATAAAATTCGCAGCAAGAGCCTGAGAGTTTTTCATGCAGCGTCAACAACTAATTGCATCCCTCTAATAATATTAAATTCCGATAACCAACGGAATGCAGTCGATAAATCTGTTCGTTTTTGGCTATGGCAGTTCGCTGTTAAGTCTTCGACGATATTTACACAAATGTTGCCGGTCGTATTTTATTGGGGGCGGGCATTGCCAACTTTTAATTATGGGAACCGGATTAATTTGGTAAAATGCTATCGTACATTTTGCTATATATCAAGCTTATGCAGAAGATTATTTTAAACAATTGTTTGCCTTAAAATTATCTATCAAAGATTTCTTAATAGTTATTCTTCTAAATATCTAATAATATAAAAACCGGAAATTAAGATAATACATTCATTAAGAAGAATAGGTAAAAAATAGGTAAAAAGAAATAAAATAAGACTTACAATCAATATAATTTTACCACCAAAACGACCGGTTTCGCATACTACAATTTGCTATGCATATTCAGGTCTAACGGTACCAGGTAAATTAAATGCTGAAATTACAAAATCCCACATTAAGCTCCTGTCTTTTAAAGATAACAATTACAGCAATTATGCCAATATTATATGTCTGTGATTATTAATATGAATAGAAATTGATAATTGCAGACAAAGTAAAAACCCACAAAAAATAATATAAGATGATCTATTGAATTGAAATATTTTAGTAAATAAGCAAAATACTACTTACATACCACTAAAAAAATTATTAATTAGTGATTTGGAAAATATAGTTCAATATGGATTGCTGGTGATTGGTGATCATCGGTTTTATTACAACTGTTTGACAATTAGCAGGGAAGTTCTTGAGGGAATAGATATTAAGAAATGAAATAGGTAATCCTATTTCATTTGTTTTTTAAATCTTTGTTTTCCAAATCACTAGGTAATCCTACAAACTTGTAAAATGTACCGAACAAAAAATAAAAATTAGAAAAGCAGATTAATAAATTAAGGGCTCTAATATTCTACCTCCTTGTGATTATTAGTAACCAAATCTGTCATACAGATTTCTTCTCATATTTTGGAGTAGAGCTGGTGTAATGTTTACAGATAAATAAACTATGTTTGCCCTTAATTCGACTAGATTTGTGGCCCCTTCAAACTGATGCATATAAATGTTTTCTGTGATAAAACTCCAAAAAAAGAAAGCGTTAGGCGCTAAGTCACAGGATCTAGTGGGTCATTTAATTGTACCACGTGTACTTATCAGCCGACCAGGCAACAGTTGATTAAGGAAGTCAGTAGTTGCTCTATTAGCTGTGATGACCTCTAATGCTCTAATGAGTTGTGAGCCCAACACTCATCTTGTTGGAAATAAACCTCCTGAAAATTAACGGGAAGGCGTGGAACTGCCGGAATAATCTCATTTTGTAAAAGTTGTAAATATTTGGGCTCGTTTAGGTTTCCATCGATAAAAAATTGACCGACAATATGGTCGTCTAACATCCCAGTCCAAATATTCAACTTTTGCGGATGCTGCGTTCGCACTGCAACGCTGAGGTGCTTATTTTTAAGAAAAAAATACCTTGCAATGGATGGATTGTATTTTTTTATGTAATGAAAATAAAAATTCGTCAAAAAACAAAATATTTTAAAAAAATGTACATTTCCGTTCTGTTTATGTTCTGTTTGTGTCTATGTTTATATTCTGTTAATCTAACATAAGTTCACAAAACTCCACCCGCCTAAAGTTATCTTCCGGAAACAGTTCTTGTGTTGCTATCTTAAAACAGTGATACCCATTTCTTTTGAAAACTCTCTGGATATTTCGAGCATTCACATTAACTTTCCTAGCAATCTGTACACTATTGCATGATTAACTAGCTACCACAAAAACACAAATATCAATACCCCTGTTTTGACGATCCTCATCGATAGGTCTAACATGTGGTTTAACATTACCTTCACGGACACTTTTTGCAACTGTTTACACATCACAAAGTTTAAAAATGTTTAATGGTATTTTTAACTGTTGTAACACTTGGTAAGGGTATATTTTCGAAGGCAACAATAATTAAATCAATTACTTCGCGTATCGAATGACCCTGAAAATACCATGTTACAAGTGCACTTTTTCTTATGCACTTTTTCTTATGCACTTTTTCACGGTATACAACCTAATAGGCATTTTATTGATTATTTGTTTATTCTTTAAGAACATCGTTTGAAATATTGTTAATGTCAAATGTCAATGTGACAATTACGATAATTCTTACCTACTGTAAAATGAATATAAAGGTGGAAACGTCAATAAAACAATGTGGTGATCTGTATAATGATAATTATCTTAGTAGAAAAACATCTAAAGAAACTTCTTGACTGGTTTGCTTATAAAGGCAACCCAAAGATTTATCTAAAAGGGTTTATTTACAACTAAAATATTTCTAGGAGTATTATACATTCAAATGTTCTTTCAGAGAATAGAAAGAGTATACTAAATGTATTAAAAACTTTACTAATAATGTTTTTTATAGGATTAAGCCACTGATTTTAATAAAAATTACATTTATATTATTGTTTGATATTTCGATTTTGACTCCGGAAATCGTTTACAAAAATAATTATTTTTAGTTAGGGAGGTGTTATTATTATAACAAAAGTTATTTATTGGTTATATTTTTGGGGAATTGACGGGTGAATTATTTAACCTCTACCTTGTGGGCAAATAGAAATGTTTTTAGTCAAAAATTATGGTGGTGGTTTTTTTACACCCTAAGGATAATATCAAATTCTGATTATTCAAAGAATAATAAAGGAGTAGCTTGTTCGCGGTAATCACAGCTACATTATGGACATATAAAGTAATTTGTCCTGACTTGGTATTTATATGCCCAGTTATATAGACTTTTCTGGTGATAGCTTTGAGAATTGGGTCAATTGAGCAATTCCACCTGTGTAAATAACTTTATCCGTTTAAAGTTTGTTATCTTATTACTGCGCTGTAGTCTTAGTAAAGCTAATAAACCTCTAGCGAGGTATTGAGTAAAAAAGATTTGTTTATGTTTCATGTATGCCGAAAACCTGATAAAAAAGAAATTGTTTTGCTTATTGTTATATTAATATTAATTATAATTATTTGTATTTTTAACCTAACCTCACATAACCTAACCTAATGTCAAATGGAATTTGTCGAAAATTACAAAGTGATCTCATGCCACAATTAATCATTTCTACCGAATAAATTTTATGAATCGTCATAAACCCCCATTATCCCGAGTACATTGTCATTCCCGAGTATTAAATGTATCTATGAGTTATAGTACAATTGTTCCCCAAATATTTCTGTATTCGCTTTTCCTTTGTGACGAATCAATCTTCTATGAATCACGATGACTACCGGGGTCGTACCAAAAGATTCAGGTATTAAATGCTCTTTAATAAGGGTTAAACGTATTAATTTATAAATTCTGATACAGGATATAGATTAAGGTAGCTGGAGTGAGGATCATTATTGTCATATTCTTTAGAGCATCAGATGTGATATAGTTTAAAAAAAGAAATATTCATATAGAAAGAATAACCGTATCATTACTGCTTTAAAAACCTTACAAAATGCTTTACTTTACTACTAATTATCTCAAAAATATGTGGTTAAACCTTGTCTTCTTCTTTTTTTTTTCCTTCTAGTATGTGGGCTTTAAAGCCTATTTCTTCTTCAATATTAACCTCCTAAATTGTCGCACCATCTTTTTCTTGATCTGCCAATAATTATTCGTCCTTTTGGTGACTTATCTCGTGCTATTCGTACTATTCTCTTAATCTTGTCCCATTCTATTGATATGTTCGTTCCACTCCCGTTTTCGTTTTGTCACTTATCCATTTATGTCGTCTATATTGCATGCTCTTCTTATGTTTTCGCTTCTCTCCCTATTCAATAGACTTCTCCCTGATATTCGTCGGAGTATTTTCATCTCTTCTTGTTTTTGTGTCTTATCTTAGGTGTTTGTTCTTCCTAGTCTTTTCTTAGGTGTCATTAAGAGAACCCGCTGCTTTACTTGCTCTTAAGCTTTGTGGTCGTACTTCTTCGTCAACATATCCGTAACTGGTTATATCTACTTTAGAAGCTCGTTGGATATTCCGTCTGGTCCTATTTTTGAGCGAATTTATGGCTCTTTCTACTTCCTGAAAACTGATTTATATTTCGTGCCTTAATTCAGATACGTTATTGTGTTAATTATTATTTTCCTTTGCTTTAAACAGTTCTGTCAGGATTCTTATTATAAAAAAATTGTATAAATATTGTTACGTAAAATGTAAGGGAAAAAAATTGTAGACAAAAAATTAATTTGTAACCATAAATTATTGTTAAAAAGTATTTTTTTATCTATTAATATATAAAAAAAGTCGAAAAATTGTTCGACCTTTTTTTTAACCAGACTGGGCTAATTGATAGGAATAAACATATTGATGGCATCATATAAAAGATGCTAAACATTTTTTATGCAGCAATTAATAACTGATTCATCTAATACCTTGTTCCAAGGAATAAAGGCTAAATATTTATTTAAAATTTAATAATTACATTTTTTTAAATCATGATAAACCACATCATATTTAAGAAACATATTTAAATTGGCTGCATGAACGAATATAATATAAACTGAATGATGTTGCGAAGTATTCAATAGAATATCAGTTGAAATCGATACAACTACACACTCCTCTAAGCACAGAAAACTAAAAATTTATTATTAGGCAAAGGTTAGGCAAAGCATTGTGACATATTCTGAAAATTGTACTTATAATAAGTACAAATAATATTTCCTGAAGGGTAATGCCTCTTGATAGAGTAGCTTCTATAGATAATTTTAAAAATCTGGCTAATGTCTTAGTTAAATGATTGGCAATTTGAGGTTGTGAGGTAGTATTGGGTGGAAGAAACATAATTTTAACATTATTCATGGGCAATACTAGAGTTAGATAGTTAGATAGTTAATAGTAGGTAATTGTGCGCAGTTACTATCCGTGGGATTACGCCTGAACGACTCTATGAGAAATGTTCAAAACAGTATGGCATTAATAAGCAATGTTGATTAGTTGCAATTGTCGCACAAGTCCTTATTTCCGTTAAGATTATCGATTTACGATAGGATCGATAGGTAACAATAGATCAGATCTTTAGATTATAAATTAATTGTGATTTCCGAAAAAGACAGTTAATAAAAAAAAAAACTAACATTCCTCAAATAAATCATTTCAAACCAGCATTATGGAATTTAATCTAGCTTTTGTCTATAAAATTTCATTTCAAACCAACATTATGGAATTTAATCTAGCTATTTTCTATAAAATTGCTATTTTGCTATCTTGATATGTATAAAATAAAATGGAGAGAAATAGAAAAATGGTTTGCATAAAAACACAATATTAAATATAATAATAAAAAATAAATTCACATTTTTGAATTGAAATATAGGGCAATGAATAATTTGATGCAAACTACGAATCATTTATTCATAAACCCACATCTCAGACCCGTCAAAAACCTGTAGCTAGAGCTACAGACAGACCTACATTCCTTTCACAAAATTTCGGCGCGGAACGGCATCCCCCGTATTTCTCCTCTTTGTGTGACGACTCAATTATAGCGAGATACAACTTGAAGAACTTTCGGATGGAAACATCGCTCGAGTTTCTTTTCTCACTCCGGCAGGCCGACCCGACGTTTCTGCCTGCATTAAATTGTCATCAATCAGTAGGAAAAATTCATTTTGTTCCCATTGGTACATTGATATTGACGTACCATTCTTGAAAATACTACCGTTAAAATGCTTTTGATTTTCCGGTGTGAATAGAATGAAGTGCGGAATGAGGAATAAGGGTGGTAAGGAATATTTGCAACACGACACAATGAATATTTTTGTGACTTACGATTAAGAAAGTAACTCATAATTATTGTTTGTAACCAAGGACCTTTTTTAGATAATTTATTACGTTCTTTTTGTCCATTTAAAGAATAAGACTCGATTTAAGTAATAATAAGTAGTGATTTTCCTTAGTTAATTTTAGAAATGAATTGAGGATATTTTTTCTTCTTTGGATTTTTTATTTGGGTTATGTGATATGTTTTGAGTTTTATGGTATAAGATGTACCTAGTTTTAATGTATTTTGGTCTTATTTATTTCCTTGAATATATCGACACTTTAATGGTAAAACTCACCAAGTATCTACTTGTTACATAGTTTGGAAAAATGAAGTTTTAAGAAAAAGTACAATATTTTTGGACACAGAACATTTATTTTAAATTCGATTTTATTGATTTTTGGGTTGGTATTTTATTTGAAGACGCTCTTTGATGTTGATAATTAAATTCAAAATTAGATTTTTCAGTTTCGTCAGAAAATGTAAAAGAGTACTATACAGATTTTTCCTCTTAAAATATTTATGTTTGTTACAGTACTTATTGAAGTAAATATGTACGTAGTGAGAAAAACGTGTACTTAAGTATTTTTTTCTTTAGTTATGATTATTAACACACAAAACTCGAGACCTTACTCTCTTAAGAGACGGTCAGAAATCATAACGTAACTGTCCTGACCAGTTCCCATTTTAAGCTTTAATAATAGTGAATAAGAATAATAAAACAACATTTTCAATTGTATTAAAAAAAGGTACCCAAATTAAAGAAACAAAATTTTATTCATCTATAGAATCTTCATCCACGTCCAGTTATGGAAGTCTTTCAATTTTATCTGTAGTAGAAATGGGTAACTTTTGGTACCACAAATGAGTTTTTTCTGGTATTAATCCTGACCTGCATACTTTTTCCAAACCATCTCTTTTTTGCTTTGTTATGGATAGGAGACGCTTGTATGCTGGTGGAAGTTCTACATTAATTTCAAGTTTGCGACGATCTTGACCAGTGACATTCATTTTTTGGTAATCTGATTTATAATCATATCTGTAAAAGATCACGTTGGGGTTTTTTTCAAATTTTAAACATTTTAATTTAATATTGTTCTGAAGCTATTTTCTTGTGGCATTGTAAATTAATTACTATTAAACTGGGAATAAGCCACAATTAAAGATAAAAATACGTTTATTGACGTTTCAATTTCCACTTCGGAAATCGTTCTCAAAATACAAACAGTAAATTAAACAAATTTTGTTTTTTGTTACATAGTGAAAAATTCTTCTAATAATTTAATTTTATCTGACTCATTTATATTGACAATTCAGACATACATTATGCATTTTAAAGTAGACGACTTTAAAATGATATTGCCAATATTGTTGAGTTGCGCTCCTGGGACGACTTTACTTATAAGATAGTTCATTCGATTACATGAAATCAACTTTAACTTGAGAATATCCGTCAGAAAAAATTATAGCATGTAATTCGTCTTTAACAAGATAAACACATGACATGATGACAGTAAAATTCTCCTGTTAGTGATTCCATAGTAAATTATGAGGGAAAACCAGGAAAAAAACCTCATAATACTGTCCCGACATTGTAAGTATTTGTTCGTGAATTTAGTTTACCTTCAACAAACATCAAAATTCTGATTTTATATGTTACGTTATTTAAAAAATATAAATGATGTATCCTCTATATGTTACTGACTTACTAATACTGGTATTTTCTTATTAATAACTTCCTCTTTCAACATTGGTAACCAGATCCTGGTTATAATAAGGATTGGTAACCAGATCCTGGTGGCTCCAGATCTTTAATTGTGGCTTATTCCCAGTTTAATAGTAATTAATTTTAATTTAAGCTATAAAAGTTGATGCTCTGACTCATCCTGGTTGCGGTTTTTATTGTTTTCTAGGCCAGATCTTGTAGATCTTTAAACTCGTTAAATTTGAATTCCTTTGTTTGGTACGGTGGCTTAAACTCCTGGTTTTTCTTTTTTGATAACCTAAAAGTACTTCGCTCAGATCTAGCGCTTTCAAAAATATCTTTCCAATCAGTCATATTAAACTCTGTTTTATTTCTTTTACAATTCCAAAAATTTTAATTTAATTTTTTTAATGTGAGTCACCTTAACGGCATAAAGCAATACAACTGCCACCTGTTGATTCTTATTTTGCCCTTCACATGTATCGGAGAAAAATGATATTTGACTTATTGTGGATGGCAGATGTTCTAGGTAATGGAGAAGAATGGAACCTATTTCACAACTGCCACGTTTTCCATTTAACTCGTTTAAGTAAAAGCAATCTGCATTTGAACCTGCACCCTCGTAGATAGTTAGATTGTACAAAAATATTTTACGAGAGTAATAAAATTGTGATACATTCGAGAATAGCAATTGCAATACACCCTGCAAATCAAAATTTGCTGTTATCTACGAAGTGTCAATTTTGTTACGTTATTTATCTTGTTTCTTGGCAGCATTACATTCATTTTTTCTATTAATATGTTCAGAATATTCTACTTCCAAATAATTCTTTCCTTCTACATCTGCCGTTGAATATGTGTTACATAACGCACACTGGTCCTTCTTTGGCCTGAAAAATCAGAGATTATGCTCCGTACAGAATAGTTTTCTTTATGTATATTCACTTAATGTAAATAATTGTTTTTAAATAGGTAAAGAAATAATAAATACGACTTCTCACAATCAATTTAATTTAACTATGAGACGACCGGTTTCGCTTTCTACAATATGCAAAGCATCCTCAGGTCTAGATACACAGTTAAATAAATGGTGAAATGATAAAAACCCATATTAGGGTGTTGTCTTGTGTTGTATTACCTACCTACCTACGTTTGGTTATGCTGTACAAAAATGTTTGGCCAAAAAACCTAACCCCTTTTTTTCTCAGTTTTTCTCAGTTCCTAAAGTTTTCATCACATATTGCAATAATATTTAATGTGTGCTTTATTCTGGATCAAATGACCAATTAAAATTTCCCATGGGCTTATATAGACTATGATGATTTATCTACATTATCTAAAATGTTGGAAAAGGTAATGGATATTTAGTTACAAATGCATATATAAAATAACAACAACATTCCATTGATAATTTTCGAGCCTCTCGACTCTTATATAAATCATATCTTATAACATAACTCTTATCTGCTGTTTACGTCTGAGAGGAAAGTATCTTAGAATATCATTCTGTAGTAAAGTAAATGCGGTGAGCGAAGATAAAGACACCGATATAAAAATAGATTTTTAACAAGACTTTTTAAACGTTCTACTGAAGTACGATCTTTAGGCGACTTTAATGCAAAAATCGAAAGAGAAAACACGTACAAAAATAACAGGGAAGGGAAACTTCAAATGAAAACGGCATTCTGTTAATAAATTTTACAATAGAACAAAATATGAAAATCAGGAGTACATATTTTGACAGAAAAGACATCTTTAAAGTAATATGGAGTTTTCCGAATAGCAACACTGCCAATCAATTTAACAACGTTTTAATTGAAAACAAACACGCCAATATTATCACAAATATTGTAAAGTTTGCGAGGAGCAGAAAGAAAGACAGACCATTTTAACGAACTAGCGATTACAAGAAATTTCGAAAGAATCTAAGCAGAAACTAAATACAACCAAAAGTTATAATTTAAAAAGCTAAAATATAAAAAGGTCAAAAACCAGGTAGTACAAGAAATAACAAACATATTAGAAGACACAATTCCAAATAAACATACTAACTTAGAATTATCACAAATCGGAAAGATAATAACAAAGATTGGTTTGATATAGCATACAAAAGGAAATTAGTATCTAGAAGAAAATCTTTTTCTTCTTCTTTTATGTAGACATGTCTCCGTCTGTTATTTAATTTGACTCCAGTAAGTTATCGTTTTATCTCTTTTGTAGTCTTCCTACTATGACTGTTAAAATAGACAATAAAACCCGGCCAATAAAAATAAATCGTGGAATAAGGCAAGGAGATACATTGTCGCCGAAATTATTCATAACAGCATTAGAATATGCCTTTAAGATGATCAATTGGGACCACAGAGGAGTAACGATAGACGGCGAAAAGCTTAACCATCTCCGTTTCCAAGATGACATTGTCCTTATCACAGATAATTTAGGAGAAACTACAGATATGTTAAACTAATTGGATTTTGCATGTTCGAAGGTGGGCCTGAGAATGAACTTGACCAAAACTAAGTTTATGACAAATTTGGTCCCCAATAACCATTTGACAATTCAAGACAAAGTGGTAGAACTGGTGGAGAAATATACGTATTTGGGTCATGAAATAAGAATCAGCAGGGATAACCAAACATGTGAGATCCAAAGACGAATTACTTTACCATGGGCAGCCTTTGGAAAACTGCGAGACACACTTAGGGCCAACATACCAATCAGCCTCAAAAGAAAAGTGTTTGACCAATGCGTATTACCGGTCATGACCTATGGGGCGGAAACTATGACTTTAACCAAGACCACGGCTTCGAAACTAAGAGTGGCACAGAGACGAATGGAACGGTCTATGCTGGGAGTGACGTTGAGGGACGGAATAAGAAACGAAGATCTGCGAAGAAGGACGAGCATTACTGATGTTGTGGAACGCATAGCGGAACTAAAATGGAACTGGGCAGGCCATGTAGCGAGAATGCACGTAGAGGAAGACCACCTACACGTTGGGCCGACGACATCAGGCGTATCACTAAAAATTGGCAACAAAGAGCACAAAATCGTGAGGAATGGAGGAGTTTAAGGGAGGCCTATGTCCAGCAGTGGACGTGATAAATAGAGGCTGGATGATGATGATGATGATGAGTCTTCCTATTAATCATCTTTCTCTTGGAGAACCGTCTTAACTACTCTATTTGCTGTCATATTCCCAATGATCGTACCATTCTACTCTTATCTTACTCAAATGTTTTCCACGTTTTATCTACGCCGTATATTCTTACTTCTAGCTCTGTCTCACAGTATTTTACCATCAAGTTATTTTATATCTACTTTTTCTAACAACCTGCGGTTCTGTTTACTTCTTGCTTCTATTTTCTATCTATTTTATCTATTCTATCTTCAGGTTCGAGCTTACCGTAGCTAGATAATGTGGTGCTTAGATATTTACACTCTATCACTTCTTCTATTATCTGACCTCCCAGCTCCAATTTACATCTTAGTAAATTTGCTGGTATAACAATGAATTTTGTCTTTTTTTTGGGAAATAAAAAACATGTTAAATTATAATTAATTTAAGATGTTAAATTTTCTAGCGGTTATATTAAATTGGTACGTTGTAGTTTATCTTTACTTTGACAGAGTAATATTGCGTTGTCTGCATAGGAGATTATTTTAAGTTGTTCTTTTTCAATTTAGTATCCTTTTTTAGTTATTACTTTTTTTATTATTTCATTAATAATAAGGATGAACAATAGAGAACTCAGGAATTTTAGTTGTCTTATCCCATTGTCAGTATAAATATGCTCACTTAGTTTTTCTTCTATTTTTACTTTTATTGTGTTGTTTTGGTAGATATTTTTTATCTTTATGTTTTTCCCCTTATTATTCCTCTCTTGCGTAGAATAAGTGCATAACGTTCTTTAATTTGACCCTGTCAAAAAATGTCTTTTTATGGTCCACGAAAAATAGACATGCCGGTTTGCTGTATTCTAATGATTTCTCTTGCACTTGCCTTATTATAAATATAGCGTTGATGCATGATCTTTTCGACATTTCCTGAAATAAGAAGAAAAGCTGAAACATAAAAATAAAAATTAGTGTACTGAATGCAACAGAAATGAGGAAAAGTTATAAAGCAGCAAATGAGAAAGCAAATCCGAACTGCAGAAACAAGAATACTGGGAAATGAAGTCACAAGATTAAGTTTTTACCAAAAGATCAAAGTCAACCAAGAAAACTAGAGCGATGGGCATATTTTGTGGAACTCCTATATCTAAAGGAAAATACCAATGAGATACAAATACAAACCAGACCGAAGAAAAACACAAAAATAAACGAACCATTAGATTAGGAGATAAAGGAAATAATAAAGCAGATGGAAAACAACATTTTTTAATAGGCATTTAATCATTTTGTTACATTATCTTTATGGAATATACTTTGTCCAGTCTAAAAACGTTGACTATGTACTGTATTACTGATAAACTGGAATGAATAAACTATTTGGATCTAAATCGAGACTGAATTCGAATAAGACAGGCAATAATAAATTTAAGTACTTAAATACCTGAATTCTGATACGCAATATTTATGAAAATTTGGAACAGGGCCATAAAAAAATTGTTTAAAAACATAACTAATGGCGTTTGTATTAATAATTTAAAAATTTCTTTAAATTTGTGGAGTTTTTCCGTTTTTGTAGAAAAGTAATATGTTATAAAAAAGGGTCCAATAAAAACCCTGCATATTCAGCGAACGTACTCGTAGGGTATCTAACTGCATTTTATAGATAAACCGCAGTGCGACATCTCTAATATCACTATTATACATTTGGCGCAAGATTTCCCTCATAAGCTTTCTCTACAGCACCTTGTACACTATCCTCTTTGAACAGAACACTTTCAGTGACATATATTCAATTAAAGAGCTTGCCAGCTCTAAATAGATGACGTCATTATAGTAGTTTAAATGTCTCGAGGATAGAGCCGCAGAGCAGAAATTGAGTGCCTTTATGTCGAATTAAAATTGAAACATGGCCCAAGATGCGGACACGGATGCTCGGATGGAAAATCAATATTTAAGTGCTGATAGTGGCAGCTAAATTGAATGTGGCTAATTAATTTAATATCTTACAGTTAATGTCGTTAGTTTTTATGATTTAGTAACAATTGATTTACTAAATTATGTAGATAAAATGAAATTTGGACTGTTATTAAAGCATTACGGAAAAAATTGGTATTCCTTGATAAGATTTATTTAAGAAAAATGTCATCAGTGATTTCGATAACCAAACGATAGATTAAAATAATATTCAAGAGAATTTATTATATATAAAAAATAACATAAATAGGACTGCACATTCATACTTTTATAAATACAGAAATTAGGCTATTGGTATCATATAAACACGATTCAGTTGTCAATCATTGCGGAATAAAAATTTTTTGGACAAAGTAAGACTGATTTTTGAATATTCTTATTATAATAAGAATGATGTTCATTTATTTTAACATGTATTGGTCTTGATGTTTCACCTAAATAAAAGTTTTGCAATTTACAAGGTGTTTTTTAAATACAATCCTTTGTTCTTTTTTGTTAGGTATTAGGTTTGATTTTAGACAAAAAAAAAATAGTTTGTTTTTTTAAATGTTAATTTACTTTCATATCGTTTTGAATTTTTTTGGTAAACTTTTTATATACGATGTTATTTTTCAGTTGTGTCATTCGACAATTTTTTCGGTTGTCTAAATTCCGTATTTATAAATGGCAAAGAATAAATATTTTTTAATGAATCAAATTGTTTTCCTCTCGAAAATTCAAGTACAACAAATCGAGGTATCATTAGAAATTTTAAAGATCTTGTAGTTTGCACACTGCCACTCTGAAAATATTTGTAATTGTTGTATTGAACCAAGTACGTAAATTTTTCATTCAGGAAATCCTTAGCTTTCCTGATCCGCGTTTTTTTTTTTTACTTTTCTCTGTACAATTAGTTGCAGAAATCCATATCTTTCGCTAATCCTCATGATGTGACCGAAGTATTTGATTTTGGTTATTTTTATTGTGGTTATCAACTGTTTTTCTATTTGTATTTTAACTCTACATTGGTCGCATGGTGAGCTCAACGCTCACCATTTTACCTTTTTCTTAACATTTTTCACAATTTTACTCACATTGGCAACTGCGCTCATGTAATCCTTCCTACTACTACTATTGTGTATAAAGTGTTTTACGCAGAATTGTGATCGAGCATCGAGCAACCATCAGTCTATTCCAAGCATTTATTAAACGTAGATGTCGAGAAATGAGCGATTAGCTCACCCGCGACTAACGACGTGACTATTTTGGAAAACTATTTTATATAGAAATTTTTCTTGGGTTTTTTTTATTGACTTTGTGTTTTAAATCATATAACTTTAAAATATTATTGTATAATGGATCGTAAAGAAGAGGCCAGACTGTTAAAAATATATGAAGAATTGGAGCAAGAGGATTTGTTACTTGAACAGAAGCAAGAGCAAAATTTGGACGATAAAGAAAGCGACATAGATTCAGTAGAAGTCAGTTCTAATCATGAGACAGACTTAGAGTTTTCGGCCGATCATACGACAAATACTATTTTAGCGTTTTGGTCTGAAGATGGTCCCAAATATATCGGCAGAGACAAAAAAAACCATTTGGAAAGTTCACCGCGAGCGAAAAACTAGCCGTATTTGACAGCACAATATTATAAGAAACAACCGGGAGTGAAACATGCATCAAATAATGCTAAAACTCCATATGAAAGTTGGAAACTGTTCATAGCAGATGATATTATTGAAGAAATTGTGACGTGCACAAATTTGTACCTAGAGAAAATTAGAGGCAACTATACACGCGAACGAGATGTTTTAGATACTGACTGTGACGAAATAAAAGCAGTGTTTGGATTGTTGTACCTGGCAGGAGTTTTGAAATCCCGATACACCAACCTAAATGACCTATGGAGCAACGATTCTATAGCACCAGAGTTATTCAAAATGGTAATGCCCCTGAAACGTTTCGATTTGTTGCTTGGAGCACTACGTTTTGATAATATTCATACAAAGGCTAAACGCAAATTAATTGATAAGCTAGCTCCAATAAGAAATATACTTGAGAAATTTATAGAAAAATGCCAAACCTGCTACACGCCTGATGAGAACTGTACTATTGACGAAATGCTGGAGGGTTTCCGTGGAAGGTTCAGCTTTAGGCAATATATTCCGAGTAAAACAAATAAATACGGGAGAAAAATATTTGCCTTGGCTGTGAGTCATGTATTTTATACTGTGAAAATGGATATTTACGCAGGAAAGCAGCCTGATGGTCCATTGTGTATTGACAACAATCCACCCAGTGTAGTGAAACGATTGTGTGAACCCACTATGAATTCAGGACGAAATTTAACCTGTAATAACTGGTTCACGTCAGTTCCTTTGGCCGAAGAATTAAAAAAGGAAAAAAATAACTTTAGTTGGGACAATTAGAAAAGACAAACGTTAAATTCCTAAAATATTTGTTGCAACTAAAGAAAGGCCAATTCGTAGTAGTTTATTTGCTTTTGGTCGTGAATGTTTATTAGTTTCGTAAGTCCCAAAAAAAAATAACAATGTCCTGTTTTTGTCAATCCTCCATGAATAGGACGAAATTGACGAGGAAAGTGGTGAAGCTTGCAAACCAGCAGTAGTTACTTTTTACAATCAAACAAAATCGGGAGTAGATTCAGTGGACCAACTGAAGAGTCTTTATTCAATGGCAAAAATAAATGAAAACATTATATTTAGGTCAAATAATTAGATTTCTGCCAACCAAGACGTGAGTATCTGAAAATTTTAGCCAAAAAACTCATTACTTCACATAAGGCCAAAATGCGCCTATTGCCCCAAGAAAAAAAAATCGGAAAACAGCGTCAAAATGCGCCAAGTGTTTCACAGCAATTTGTAAAGAACATACAATCACCATTTGCACAGAGAGTGAACGCGACGAATTTCCTGAATCTGAGTATTTTTTATGATTCTAGTTGCTATTTTAGAATTATGCTTATTTATGTAGATGTACCAAGCTTTATATTTTGTTTTATTCCTTTTTGTATTTTGTTAAAAATATTGCCTTTTTTAATTTTGATAAATCATTATATTTATGCCTTTTGTTTTTTTGACTCATAAAAATTCACAATAAGTTAAATACATGACAAGTGAGCTTCACGCTCACCTGCGACTAATGGTGGTTCATTTAACCATGCGACCAACCCAGGGTTAATAAAACGTCCTGATTAGTAACGTTGTCGGAATAAGATATCTCTAGAATTCGATGATAAAGCAATATTTCTTGCAAGTAGCGTCTGTGAGAGTTCACGACTCAACTATGTATAGCAGTATAGGAAAGATACAACATCGTAGTAACCTGACTTTTATGGGTATTGATAAATCATGAAACTTGAATAGCTCATTTCGGCTAATTCCAGCTTCAATATCCTCTACTGATCCTTAAAAGATTTCGTTAAAATAGTATAATGTTAAATAGCAGCATTGATAGTATACATCCCTATCGGATCCTACGTTTGACTTTGATATAATCGGATTCTCCTACCTCTGTACGGATAAACGGATGTGTGATTCCAGTAAAAATTGTTAATACCTTCATCACCTTGTCATGCTTTACTGCATAAAACGCTTTATAGTAATCAATTAAGCCATGAAATTAAGCTATTTTAATAAAGATGAGATATAAAAATGTTCTTCTTTGCCTTGAAATGACACTTTTAATTTCATTAACGATAGTCAATTATTCATTTGAAGTACTAAGTGCTCGTTTTGACTGTTAGAGTTACATATTTTATTTTATGGCTATTTTTTAAGTATATTAACTATGTGTTTCTTTTTCAGGTATGTTAAAACACTCTACTAGGAATAAGGGAAAAACTCTAAATCCCAGTTCAGGTAATCATAGTCAAATAAATATTTTTATTTATGATTTTTTACTATACTATTAACAATTTAATGGGTATTTTTACTGGGGTAAATTTAAGTCTCTTCAAGAAGTCACCGCTAAGCTCCTCTTCTTTTTGTCACATATCCGCCGCCTGACCAGCATACCTCTCAAATTCTCCCACATATCCTGCGTCTATCACTTTCTTTATTTGTCACTATTTATTATTATTTACACTCTTTCGCAGAGGAATTTTCTCTGGACTCTACTTAGGAACATTTCTTCCGCGTATTTCAGTTAAACAAGTCTTGTAGAACTTTTCAAATTTAACTTCGTCCTTCCCTCGCATCTACTGTTCAAGACTAAAATTAGTTCTAATTCTACATCAGATACTGATAAAACAGGCATTAGTAGCTAAGATGACAATGGTTTTAAATCATGTCGTGAACAGCTTAATTACAGTTTCCCTCAGCATTAAAAATATATTCACAGGTATAGTCATAAAAAATTCTCAGTGACATTCTTTGTAACTATATAATGGAAGAATAAATAGTCTTATTCGTCTTTATGCATATCTGGATACACAACTGAAAACATGGAACTCATGTTACTTATGGAACTACATCTTGACTTCGAAGAGGTTTAATATCATACTGTAATGTATCTGTAGCAATAAAACACTGAAAACAAAGTTTTCAGTGTTTTATTGTTACATTAAATGAATTTCCATCAAGTAACGGTCGAATCAATCAATTATGTAATGTATCTCGTTTATTGGTTGCTTATATACACATGGAATAGCGTAAAAATAGAAAAGACGGTGAATATTAAAATTAAATTATTGTGCGCTGCAGAAAGAGGTCATTCATAACTTTCTTTCGAAGTTTTCAAAGTTTTCATTTGATGGAATAGACCTATAGTAGTAGTGAAAGACATCGGGTATTGGCAGCAGCATACCAATGAGGTCTTTCTTATTCTCTGAGATTGCGAGAGTACCACCGTAGGATAGTTCTAGGTTCAGATGGCTGCGGAAAACGGCCTCTACGGCGATAGTTTATTGTCTTGAATAACGAATCCGGATCCAGTGTCTCCTTGTAAAGAACTTTTCCTGTCTCTTTTACGTAACGAATGCACCTTACGTTCCTTCATGTAACTTTTTTCCCGTCTTCGTTTACTTTTTATTTTGAAGTCGACGACTTGTACAAATCAGAGAATTAAAAAAAGTCTGACTGCTTTATTTCTATCACAACAAATGGGCTTTTCTTCAAAGTCTGACGAACCAACTGCATTAAGTCGTGTGGGTGATAGATTGGGATATTTGATTTTTGTTTTTCATTTTTTCTATCAGAGCATGATCAGAGTCACACTCCATATGAGTGTGACCAGGAAGTAGAAATTTTTGTTCAATCACCTCTAGATTTGGATGGTCGTTTATAACGGACATCAACATGGCAGCTACATGCGAGTTCTTATTCTGTCCTCGACATGTATCTGACCACAAGATTACCCTCTTTACATGTGGTGGAAGATTCAAGAGATGCTTTTGTAAACATGAAGCAATTGGGTGGCCTCGTCTTGCAGCTAGTACTTTATTCTACATGTAGCAGTGCGCTTAATTATTTTTGCAATCGTGCACAGTTAAATTAAATACACGTGTTTTAATATACTCCTCAACCAAACTTTTATCGTTCCGTTTTGCCTCATACGCTTGATCTGCCATGGCGTCGTGCTAGTGTAGCTGGATTTCAAGAGCATCTTGTTCTTTATCCAGTGTAAAAGATACCTTCATTTATGGATTGTCACAGGTGTTGCATGTATCTTTACTAGGAGATTTAATTGCCAAGTTTAGCAAGTTTAGCCCGTGAAATATCCTTGTATAAACTGATAAACTGGTTTGAACGTTGAATCTGCCTTGCCTTATATTGGGCATAAAATTTTATTATAGTGTAATGCGATGGTAAATACTGTTTTTCTGTGTCCCTTCGGCAATAGTGGCTGCGATACGATGGTATCGAGAGTAGGTGACTTTTTACCCTTTAAATTTCGTTATCTCACATATTTTGTTTCGAGGTACATGTTTACCACGCTGGTGACCCTTGGGTATTCCTGATGCATTATTGCTTACTTTTTTTTAGCGCTTGTTAAAAACTTCGCTGTTTCACCAAAGATATATATCAAAGCATTGCTTACAAACAAGCTGAAGATTTCCATAACAAAGAAGAAAAACAGGTTAAATTTTGTAAACTTTGTAACTGGGTATATTTAAAAAACCCTTAAGGGGATACATCAAATTAACACGAACCTTTTCGGAATAACAATTCCATCGTCAGGTTAAAAATGCAGGTTAACATGCCTGAGCCACCAAAATATTAGGGTAAAAACACTTTAAAATAAATAAGGTTACAAAAGATTGTACATATTGTTGTTAATAATATTTTATGTTTAATATTTAATTATATTTTACTTCAGGTAACATACACCCATGCCTTAGGTGAGTACGAACTGGACACTGGTACTCACTATTTAATTATATTTTACCTGAAGTAAAATATAATTAAATATTAAACATCAAATATTATTAACAACAACATGTACAATCCTTGTTAATCTTATTTATTTTAAAGGGTTTTTACCCTAACATTTTAGTGGCTCAGGCATGTTAACCTGCATTTTTAACCTGATGATGGAATTATTATTCCAAAAACGTTCGTCTTAATTTGATGTAGCCCTTTTAAGGGTTTTTTAAATATACCTCCTTACAAAGATTTAACTTTTTTTACTTATTGTATTGTAAGTTCAATTGCGATTTTTTTGTGTTCCTGTTGTTTTTGTTAATGTTTATATCTTCTTTGGTTCGGTAGTTTCTAAATTTGCAATATAACTTACACGTTTCGAGTAATCACTCCTATTCCAGTACTCTATATAAATTTACAAGCGGATTTCATCTGTAATTTTTTCAGCACATTTAAGCTTACAATAGTATAGTGGTTTGCACTCTCTTGCTAACATAACACTGTATTTCCTTTCTCTGTTTGATATTATTTCTTCCAATACGGATTTTTTTAGCTTTATCTTTAAGCTAATTCTTTTTTTTTTTTGTTTTGCGATTCATTTCTGAAAGGAGTAGCAGATTTTTACGAAAATAACAGGAATCAAATGATTCAACGACCACTGGTCTCCTAGCAGGTGGTTGATAGATAGGATCATCATGAGAATCCAATGCATCGAGGAAATCTGAAAATACTGTGGTGTCGGAAAGTTCTGAGTTTTTATTCTTTGCAAGATCTGCTGATGTAGTAAGTGCAAAATCCTTAACTCGATTTTCCTCCATTACTTTCGTAGATGGAGCTGCTTGTTGCATATTATCTAAAAAACATTTCACATGGTATAAAAACGTTTTTACCTTTTACTCCTTTTATTTCTGAGGGTCTCCGCATCATATTTCCTCTTCCTCCCACGTGATGATCTATTTTCCATTATCCCTAATATTGATCCCTGCTATTGATAATGTTTTATTCCAATAATAGTTAATTAACACCACACGTACGGTAGCCTAAAATTACAACCTCAGAAGTAGAAATCACAGATGTATACGACTACAGAACTATACTACTATGCTCTAGAAACTCTAGAACTAGACTAGACCGGTAGAAACAAACAACATACTTTTTTTATTCTTATTTGCTTTCTTCAGACTCGAAAGAGAAGCGGTCTGGTATGTCCAGGCAACCAAATCGTCATTGAGATGTAGGTTTACTGCCAGTGACCGTTCTTAAACACTTAACAAACGATAAAAAAAGTTTGAGAGATTAATAAAATTAAGTCACACAAAAAATTAATGAAATTCCGTTATTACATTTGAGTAAATGAACGTGTCGTGATATCTTCGTTTTTTCACACATATTTAAACACTTTATTTTGGGTAAATGAAGTTATGTCTAAATATTTCCTTTTACTCTAATCATAATTAGTAAATTTTGTGCATCTTATTCCAGTAAATGAAAATATCTCTAGATAAAACGTTTTTCCCAAACGTAATTCTTGCATTCTTGGTTTACAATATATGATTTTGGTAAAGAGAATTATCTACTAATATAACATTTTACCCGAATTTATTTTGTAAATACATTTGAAAACTAAAGCATATCTGGAATTATTCCTCTTTACTCCATTATAAACGTTGATTTTGTTCAATGACTCGCTTTGTACCAATTAAGATCTAATGGAATTATTTAGACTGTAGATATATCTTTTTACCCAAACGAAAACCAGAAAATTTACTTTATTTTCATATTTGTAACCCATTTCGGGAAAAAGTTCGAGATATGCCCTTTTACCCGAGAGCCACGGATTTGTCGATGAAAAACTACAGATGAATAACTTTATCTAAGTTCCATAATGTTATAATTTATGAGATATTAATATTTCCTGTCTCTTTCGTTATAATAACACTAATATTAAACGAAATTATTGTATCAATCAAATTACAATATTATTTCGTTTTATTGAATTATATTTAATTGAGGCACGCCTATTAAATGACATCGTTATTACCTCTATTTCCTCGTTTCAGAAGCCACTCGGCTACCTAAATTGCCTTTCTAGCCACTTTCAGTGGTGCTGCATTAAATAATTTTAACGGGTACATTATTAACTAGGTTTTGACCTTTATGATTTATTTAGCACTCCTGAACAAAAACTGGACACTTTTATAGTTATATTTCTATTTGTAATTTGTGTTGCATAAACTATTCATGATTACTAGCGACATGCCGATACAGTAGATGAGTTTATTTTAGAAAAGTTATATTTTTAGGTTATAATAAATTTTACATACTGGTTGCTTATTTATTTGAATTAATTTTTCCAACACTTCACTCATTATTTTTGACTATTCTTTTTTCGATGCATTTCTTGTGCAGAAATCTGCTTCTTATTATTTCTGATGTTAGAATTTCGAAAGTTTATTCGATTAAGATTTTCTTGAATAATTTTATCTAATAAAGCCATTGTTGTTAAGGAGACTCTGTTGATGACTTACTTTTTAATTCTTTAGCTATGGGTAATTGGACTCCGGTTTTATTATTTCATTATTTTCTTCTGAAGCATGTATTTGAAATTTTAACTTTTTGTTTAGTAACGTGAGTGGACGTAGGACTAATTATTTTCTATGTACGGTTGTTACGTATTCTTTAGATCTTTGGTTCCATTTATATTTTCCAAATTATCTAAAAACTGTTCGTTTATAAGCGCTTGAGTTATTTTTCAAAAGTCGTTAATAGAGCAAGATTGTATTACTATTTTGCCATTTGATGAGTTTTTTTATTCGTTGAATTTCTTCTCCAGTTGGATGATAAAAGGTAGAAGTTATGATTTCAAAACCTTTTTATTTTTTACTGGCCTTATTTGCTTTAGCAGTGTGCTTGAGTTCAGTTGTCTAGACTGTTATTAGATAAAATTTTATTTAACAATTTTTTTATATGTTGCTAATGTTAATAGAATAAATGGAATTTTGTTTGGATGTGTATAAAGAAATTTTATTTACTTCTGTTGTGTCGTTTGCTTTAACTATGTAAGTTTTAGCTTAAAATATATTCTGTTACATTGGGACAGTTATTAGATAGTTAGATAATTTCTGTTGGAATTTCGTCATGTATGGTTTTTATCTAAGGAAAAAATGAAGTAGAGAAAACAAAATGCCAGTTATTGTTTAAAAGTGTTAAAATTAACAGGAACGTAGGTAGAGAATAATATTGCTCAATCGAATAAAGAAAAGATAATACGTCAATTTTAATTTTAATTAACCCTTTCAGCCCTGAATTTTTTTTCAAAGGTAAAAGTTTTCTGTTGATATTTTCTTAATTTGGACAGCTAAATAATACTAAAAATATTTTTATAAAATTCTTGACTCCTCACATTTTATTTTACAAATTGGTGGCAACTGCCAGCAAGAGTTTATTAATAAACTTAAAATTATATAATATATTTTATTACAGAAAAAGCATGTATAAAAATATATTATGTTTTATTGACGTCTTGTATGATAACTTTTAAAACAATTTCTGTTTCTTAACAAGCACAGAAAATGTTACACTTTTCATACGTGATTTTGATACGAAGATTGTGCGTGATCTTTCGCTGCGTCCTTGAAAACCGTAACACCGTTCGTGACCTTTTGCAGGAATTGGCCAGTGAGAAATTTCATCATATTTGACTTCTCTGACAGCTTGTTGCTGTTTAATTCATTTATAAGGTTCATCTTTTACAAAAGTAAAATAGGAACTTCTAGGAGATCTCTAGGAGAACTTCCTGGTGATTCATTAAAAGGACGACCTCTTTTCGGCGTTCTCAGTGGAGCTTTCTTCTTTTTTAAGTGCTATCTCCGCGGCGGAGGTCGACAATTATCATAGCTATTCGGACTTTTGAGATGGCTGCTCTGAAAACTTCATTTGATGTACATCCGTTCCACTCTCTCAGGTTGCAGGGCCATGACATTCTATGCCTCCCTAAGCTTCTCTTTCCTTGGATCTTTCCCTGCATAATCAGTTGGAGCAAGGTGTATTTTCCTCCACGTGTAATATGTCCGAGATATTCTAATTTTATTGTTTTTATTGTATTTAAAATTTCCATTTCTTTTCAATTTCAAGTTTTTACAAAAACATCTAAAAAACAGCATATTCTGAAACTTTACAGAAATCACATTAAAAAACTTTGTTTATGAAGGTCATCTGGGTGGAGATGAAGTGACAATATCTGCCGAAATGTGCTTAAGAAAAACTGCAACTGAAAGTATTGTCAAGAGACTGATATGTTTTGTATACACTTATGACAAATCAATAAATGAAAAAAATATCCTAATTCGGCTTACAAAGCCATTTTCATAGCTCTGGTAAAAAATGTAAAAAGTGCCCCAAAGTAAATAAAGATGGATCCCATTGGTGAAAAATAAAAAAAAAATTCTTCAAAAATTAAAAAAAATTTTCAAAAAAAAACATTAAAGGACAGCGAGACTTTAATTAAGAGACTTATTCCAGTTTAAAAAAATTTTAGTACCACCATATAGACAGTATATTTATTTCTTATATTTTTAATGGATTAACATTTTATTTTTTAAAACTTTTATTACCTACTCTAACAGGACTAATTAATAATAAATAATGTTTCTTTTGTTGGCAACTAAATATTAGTGCGTAGAAAGAATATTTATTTTTAAAATGGTGCATCGCTCTTAGACTTTATGGTCGCTTACATTCGGTTGGGCATTTACTTTACTAAGGGTCTGCAGTGCTTAGAGGTAAATTCATTGCAAATCTACTTTATTTTGGTGTTAAGTTCGCATAATGTCCGTTGTCGGTTATTCGTTAGTATTTTTTTCATTTTATGCTAGGGTAAAGGGAGGAGAGATGGACCACCTTTTAGGAAACTGAAGCCTGTTTCTTTATTAAATAAACATCAGAATAGAAAAAAATTGTATAACATAACTTAAGATTGGTATTTGTTTTGGTATAAATTAAAACTATAAATTATGAGTCTTAAACAAAAGAAAAATATATAATGCACTGGCACGTCATAGGTCTATCTCTCCTTAGCTGTGGAGGTGAGATGGATCACTAGGAGTGGTAGAGATGGACCAAGCTAAACCTTTTTCTTTTTACTAGCAAGACACTTTCCGCACTTGTTACAGATATTAGTAAAGCCAGTACAAGCTTTATGTAACCAGCGCTTACAATGAGTACATTGTAACCAGTCATATTTTTTACAGGTTTGGAGGTATTCCTCGTTGCTTCCAACACACTAATTTTTAATATCACTCATGTTTTCATCACTACTAGTTTCGCTTAGAGTAATATCTTCAGATAGTGACGATTCGTTTTTGTTTTTTTATGGGTTTTAAGCTTTTCCGTGTATTTAGATAAATTTCCGTGGATTTAAATGCAGAAGCCGCATTTTGGACAGTTGCTGAGTTTTCCTATGCTCGACCTAGGAGTTTATTAAACTGAAGACGTTTTAGAACCCTGCTTGTGTTATTCTGTACCATAAAACGGTATTCAGTATAAAAATTGCTGTTAAGTGACTTAAAACAAAAGCTCGATCTAGAGGCTATAGATAATGTGTTATTTGGGATGGCAAACAAAATAAAATTATTTCGTTTTGGTCTGCAAATTCTAGTAGATCTAGGTTGGTCGTATGGGATGTGTGGCCATCCAATATTATTAATGTTATACCTGGAGGCTTTCTCGGCAAAAAGTGTGTTTGTAACCATTTTAAAAAATGTCACTGTTAGCGTATGCTGATTTTCCGACATCCTAATCTTGGAACCCGATGCCATACTATAATGCGACTCATCTTTTTTATTTTCCTTTTTAAAAATGCAATATGAGGTCAAGAAAATACCTTCTGCACTGCAGCAAGCTATTACACTAATCGTTTCACATTTTTCTCCAGGGCTTACGCTAGAAACAGATTTTGAAACTTTTTCTGCTATAACTTGACTAGCTCTAGTATTCAATTCCTGTTTCGTGAGCATTAAATATATGTCCGGGTTTTTCATAAAAATTATATTCGATCATAATTCTCTCGAGATCAGAAAAAGAGTTATCGACTGTTTCTTTGGACATTCCTAAAGCTCGTGCAATTAAGGTGTTCTCAGCTTGTTTTATTGAAATTTCAGGTCTTCGGTACACAAAGAGTTTTAACCATTTTTTACCAGCTTTACCTAAAAGTGGACGAGAAGTAATTCTTATATCATACTCATGAATTTAAAAATTTACCTTCTTCTACATTAAATTTATTTGGGATTCCTAATCGCTGAGCTAAATTAAAGGCCATGATTCTTACTTCAGTTCTGGTTGGTGCAAGCCTTTGTAGTTTTTTTTGTATGGATAACGATTTTAGTTTTAACATCAATTCCTAGAGAACAATCTGGACCCAATCGGTTTATCTTATCCATATTGGTTTTTTTTATTCTACGTTTAAAAGTCGTTTTGAGTATTCTAAATGCTTTGGCGGCTTCATTAATACCCATATCACCATTCTTTATAGCATCTACGGCATCACTTTACTCCCTTGAGGTCCAGTTACCTCTCTTACTAATATATAATAATATAAACCAGCTAATTGTGGATCTGGCCGAGTTAATCCAAATTTGTGTTTCCATTTGCGACGGCATTCCTTTAACAGTTTCCTGGTTCCATTCATCTGTAACTTGACTTAAAATATTTCTTCTACCTTTTCTGCTGACTTTTACTAACATTCTCCTATTCTTATTAGAAACTACATTTGGACGACCAGGGCTTTTACCGTTTTTATCTAAGATACTTAATGTTTCCTAATAATCTTAATTATAGTCTACACCGTAAATTTGGGAATATTGATTTCATGCGCCACTTTAAGGAATATTTTATTGCGGCAATAACTTTTAATGTTCAAGTTACGAATTTTTAAATTTGTAAAGATACTAATCACCATTTTATAAACTAATAGAGCAATTCTCTTAATTTGAAAAGAAATTTATTGTAGGGTATAGTTAAACGGATAAAATAATATTAATTACATTTTGTGATTCTATACATGATTTATATTATTGCTTATTTAGCATCATTATCACAACTATAAAAAAAATAAATTAACAGTAAAACGCCTGAATCTGTTATTATGTTATAGTTTATATGGTTGCTAGGGCTCGTTATATTAATTACAAATTGGTTGCTATTGCAAAACTGCAACATATTTTAGACGGTTTAGGAGAAGAAATGTCAATTAAAAAGTCTAATCTACACTCTAATAGTTTAAGTTTTTTTCTTCTGAACTGGTAATCGTCAATGAAATAATATTAATTTTCTACGAAACTTCCAAGTTCCGTAACTCAATTATAATCTCTAGCCTAATCAAATAAAAATCCTTTAACTTTCCTTAAAGTACGCCATTCGTTGATATCAAATTAAATTCTAAAGTATCATGCCATCAACCAAAACGCTGATAGAACGGTCAATACCTATTAATTCCTAATTAGGCTATTAGAAAATACAAAGAGGAATATGCTCCAGTGCCTCTGAAACGATTACTTCTAACCCATTAAATCACCAAGTTAGTCTTTTAAACATTTTGCAGCTCGATATCTTTCTCTTTCTAGCGTGCCTTTTGTGAAAATCAGAATTTTAAAAGCTATTTTGATATCGCGCTAGCGGAACAATTTTAATTTATATTAGCTTTGTGCGAGATAAAATTATGAAGTTAGATTAGTATTTGCCGATATTTTCTGACAAGAGCTCGAAATTTTATCCTCGGCGCCCGAATCGATTACATTACTATCTAATATATTTGGTCTGTATCAGAGTGTAGATCTGGATTTTGTTCATTTTGAATACATTTAAATTGTGGTATTTTAACATTAGAATTTTTCTGCATACTTTTTTTACACATAAATCACACTTTCTTTTAATTTCTGTATATAAAATAAGGTAGTAGGTATACCGTAAATTAATATTGACTTAAATGAATTGCAGAATATATCTGTATATGCTGCTTGGCTGATTCCTGTCTGCTTTGTAGTTTATTACATTTTTTGTATTAGTAATATTGTAATATAACACATTTCCAGAAACAGCTTGTTTTTATAATTAGTTGCTGTTTTTGGGAGTTCAACATTGGTATAATCAAATTTGTGACTTCTGTGGATGGAGTGTCCGACAACAGCGCATGTGTTTTGACCTTTATGGCGGTCACTTGTGCTTCATAATACGTTGCTTTAACCATTGCATGTCCATTATAGCAACATTCCTAGCCTAAAGACGTTCTTTTATAGATTGTATTGGTAGTATACATTACTGGTGTCTAATCTTAAACACAAAAAATAGACTTTTGTTACTAATACCGCTGTATCTAGAATTCCGATGTTATTGTATGATTTAAAGAGGGCTGTGATCTTATTTGTTAGATTATCAACGAAGGGAAAGAGATCCATCTCTTTTATATGTAAAGTTTTGTAGAGGATTGTTATCCAATAGTCCATCATAATAGTAGAAGTTGTAAATAATTAATTGTTTAAGGAGTGTCTTCGGATAACCGTTGTTAATAAATGTCTTAATTTGCTCTGGCTATTACTTATAAACTGATAGTCGCATATATTTTGTATTCTATTTTTCATAGCAAAAACTGTTCTATATTTCTGGTTTTTTGAGTGGTTAGAAAAAAAGTTTAGACTGCCTGATGCAGTAGGTTTTTGGTACCATTCTAGTATGTATTTTATGATTGTCTTTCGTGGGAATTACTTCAGTGTCCAAGAAAGGTACACTATTCTTTGTTTCTCTCTCAACAGTAAATTGTATTTATTTTGTCATTAAAAGAGTATTTTAGATGGTGTCGACCTGATCGTTGGGTACCGTACATATAATGTCATCGACAAATTTGTATAGGAAATTTAGTATAAATGGGAGATTGATTCTAAAAGAATGAGTGCCAATTTATTACTTATTGGACTACCCATTGGAGTTCCAAAGATTTGACGATAAAATGTGTTGAATGAAAAGTAGATATTTATAAAAATAAATCTTAGCTGTTTCTGGAAATATTTTATATTTCTAATAAAAAAAATGTAATAAATTACAAAGCAAATACGAATCAGCTAAGCAGCATCTACAGCAATATTCTGCAATTCATTTAAGTCAATATTAATTTTCGGTATATCTGCAACCTTATTTTATATTATAGAAATTTAAAGAAACTCGTCTAGTCCACTATTATAAACTTTTTGTTGTTCATTGTGTATATTAACTTATTTTAAAAATTGTCAGTTTAATTGTGAAAGTGTAAAACAATTTTTTTTGTGAACAGTTAGGAATTTTTTGCCAGTTATCTGAAATATTATTTTATATTTAAAATATAAGATTAAACTATTATTTATATACTTCATAGACTTTCAAAAAGCATTTCGAAGACTAAGATACGCCCTACTATTCGAACTTTTGCAAGCAGTCAGTTTAAATGGGAAGGGAATTAAGCTTCTAAACTGGAACAAGAACTAACATGCCAGAATTACGATCAAAGGTTTTACATCTGCGGAGTTAGAAATTAGAAGAGAAGTTAGACAGACGGGAATCTGTTTTATCACCTGTGCTGTTTTATCTATATTACGGGTTTCTATTTAAAGAGGCACTAAAGGATTTCAAGGACGAAGTCAAAGTAAACGGAATAAATATCAATAGCATCAGATACGCCGATGATATGCTGTTAATTTTGGAATCCGATTTGGTTCTACCATGTGACGTCAACATGATCAACTCGGTCTGTGAGCCAATTCGGTATGAAAAGAAACATTAAGAAAACCGAAATGAACTTAACCCGAAAAGATCAAAATATGAATATCTCGGTTTTGTATAATAAATGGGCACATTTGTGAATAAATCATTAAGTTGGAGTATCTATGTAGTTGGTATAATATGATTACTGGCTTCTTTCTTCACTATTGACATCTTTAAAAGTCTCTGTTAATCTATCAAAGCCAACAAGTGAAACTATCAGATCAAGTGAGTAGGAAGAGACCAAAACAACAGCGACGAGGCACCTATCAAGGAATAACTTATAACTATAGATATACTCAGTGACATTAATGTTACACCTCGAAGAAATAATTTCTTGAACTTAATTGTTTGGCAACATAATGACTATAATACATGCTATATGAATATGCTATAATAATAATATATAATATAATAAAAATTATTAAATATTTATAAAAAAATTATAATAACATTTATTTTTAAATTTTTTATGAAGAGACGGATTTTTGAAAACCGGTTCTTATAGAAATTTGTGGTTACTCTTTCTCAGTCTAATTTTATTTAATGTCAGAAAATGCCTCGAGTTTGAAGACACCAAAATTACCACCACGTTAGTGATTTTGACAGGGGTAGAGTAGTACTGCGCATAGAGATATGGGTTTGTCGTATCGCGAAATTGTCCGTCTTGTTAATTGTACGGCAATAATGGTTATGTGTGTCTATCGTGATCGTGTGTGTACAAACAAAGGTAGAGAAACACGAAGAAGACCAGCTGGTCAAACGAGGCGTATCACAGAGTGTCAAGATAGGCGCTTTAGATTACTGTTTTTGTCAGACCGTTTTGCTACTATGTCTCAAATGGCTGGCCAATGGTTTAAAGTAGTAGGTAGACTTGTTAGTGTGCGAAACTATACCGTCGCATTTGAGCGTTTGGACTGATTTCATTCCACCCACGACTAGTGCTTCCTTTGACTGTGGACCATTGTCATCAACGTTTGAATTGGTGCATAGAACGGTAACATTAGGTGGCAGAAAAGCGTAAGAAATAAATCACGAATTTGTTTGGAAATGCATGAAGGTCGGATGGTAAGACGTTACCGTAGAAAGCGACGAGATATCGGGTTTGCTGTTGAGAGACATGTACACAGGACACTTTGAGTAATGGTTTGGTGGGCTATTGCCTATGGTAGCCGATCACCACTTATGTTTATTCGAGGTAATATGACAGCTGCGCGGTATGATAATGATATTTTACAAACCACGTTAGTCCCTTATCTCGACGGCCGTCGAGATGTCCTTTTTCAACAAGACAACGCTCGTCACCATATTGCTCTTCAAACTATTGACTTTCTCCAAGAAGCTGGCGTTAATTTTTTGCCGTGGCCGCGCCGTGCTCCATATTTAAATTATATCGAACATGTATGGGATATGATGGAAAGAAAACTGTCCACTTTGCACCATCCTTCACAGACTCTGGGACAGTTAATACATTCAAGTTCCAATTTGCTTGGAACAAGGTACCACAAGCAGACATCGATCATCTCATTTTGTCAATGCCTAGACGTATAAGGAGTGTATTCAGCTACGGGGTTGCCAAACAAATTACTAATTTTTTTTTAGTACTTGTCTTGTTGATAAAAATTTATCGTTTCAAAGAATTAAGTTCAAGAAATTATTCCTTCTGGGTGTAACATTTCTAATGTCACTGGGTATAAAAACTTGAAAAACAACAAGGCACCTGGTAAAACTGGTATTATTATGAGTGTCTAAAAGAAGATAAAAGGATACAAAAGTAAATCCTTGAGTTAATATATAAGGACAAATTCCTAAAAAGTGGAAAGAAAGTAGATGGAGTCTTTGCAGACTGTAACAACTATAAAAAAATAGTATTGCAAGATAAAAGATAAACAGTTTTGATCATTTTTGACCAAAAATAAAAAACATTCTTAAAACCACAGTTGAAAATAATCTGCGCAAATATAAAAATGGTTTTAGAGCAGATCATAATGTTACATTGAAAGAAATCTATCACATACGAATTTAATTTAGCATTAAACATGTTATTTATCGATGTATGATACAATAAATAAAAAAACAAACTTTCAGAAGTACTTTACTATTTTTTATAAAAAATAATGAGTTCAACTAAAGTGCCTACTATAAGGTGACCACTTATCAATTGTATTTAAAAATAATCTATTGTCTTAATTTTATTACAAAAAGATCGGCTAAATTAAAAAAAAATTGTAATAAATTAGAAAAAAAAAACCACTGAGAAAAAATAAAATATATGGTGATAAACGTAAATCCGAATAATTTGGGACAGTATTAAGATACATAACCCAATTATTGATTTTGATTTTTCATTTCTTGGACAATTCATTTACTCAGAAAAAACACTAACAAACAGAAATAAGGAAAACCAGGAAATCAAAAAAAGAATAGTGTAATATAGTAAAAATACCGAGAGTCTAAGTAAAATGTCTATACAATTATTATACATTATTAAGCATAAAGCTGTAATTGTTAATTGTGTCTTTCTCCTCAATTCTATAAAGCATTCAGCATGAATGCTACCACGTTAATTACTTAATCACGTAACTTGTTTATTAATAATTAGATTTAATTTAAATCAACAATTATAAAATACATGAAGCAATTATTTTCCCTTCCCTTATTCAAACAGTGCAGCGTATAGTGAATATGCATGTCATAATTTTCAAATTTTGTTAGATTTGAACATAAATTATTATTGTATGAGTTTCATGTATACTTAATATAACCTGTGTTATTAGTTAAACATATTTACCGACAAGCCTTTTATTCTATTTAAAGCGATTATTATGTGTAAAAAGTATATGCCTCGGTTTCCACTAAAAAGTAACACCGTCAATAATCATCAATAATTAAATACCTATACACCAAAAAATTGCGATAAGTTATTTAATGAGGTAGTAAGCATAGAAGATGAGTTGTTTGTACTGTAAATTCAGGTAGAAAGTAAAATAAACCAAATTAATGACGAGTTACACACAAATCAAAATCCCACTTTTCCCTCCTTTAGTATTATTTTAATATTTCGATTCTGGGTCCTCATTATTTTTTAATTTTTTTTTCTCCAAATATACCTTGCTGTCTGTGTTCCTCCCAAGATTTTTTTAACCGCGTTGTTTTCCCAAATCTCAACTTTCGTTTCTTCCTGCTGGTTTAAGATTACTGTCTCGTAGACTCACAGTTTATCTGTTCTTGGCATTCAGTATTGAATTTAGTGTTTCTACTGTTCTGCTTCTTAAAAAATTAGTCTATCCTTTTTTTATTTTCCCGTGTTTGTTATGTCAACTTCGTAGCTTCGAAGTATTCAAATTCTGACATTTTCCAGAACTATAGACAGTATTTGCTCCTTTTATTTTGATATATTTGCTATCATTTTTTATGTCTCTTCTTATTTCCACATATTTCGCTTATATTTGATTTATCAGTTTATATATTTTCGCTTCTTCTTTAAATTTTTGGAAAACTTTTTCTAAATGTCATTCCATTCACGCTAGTATCATCACATCATCCGCGAACTCTATGCACTTGTTTCTCTTTGTTAACACGAACTCATATTACTTGCTATTCAAATTGTCCTATTTGTACTCATATTTTGATCTTCTTAGAATTTGTTCTAATAAGAGTTTAAATAAATTCGTTGATATCGTTTCTCCTTGGTTTTAACCTTTATTTACTGTGAACTGAATTGAAATGCTTTCTTTGATTATTAGCCTATTTTTGACGTTCTCAATCGTCAGTCTCATTAGCCTTATAAGCTTTTCTGGTATTTCTAATGTTCTCATGACATCATATAGCATCCTTTATAGACCAGTGTAAGGAGTTGTATGCTTTTTTAAAGTCAATTATTATCATCCAGCCTCAAAGGTCAACTACTAAACATAGGCCTTTTTCTCGTGTTTTTAACCCCATCTGTCTTGGGCCACTCTCATCCAGTTTTTATTTTGTCTTCTTAAATCGTCTGCTCAGCGTGTATGTGGTCGACCGACGCTTCTCTTATCTTCCCTTGGTCTCCATTCCAGTAGCCTCTTTCTCCTTTAAGTGTCATCTCCGCGACTTAGATTGGCAATCATCATGAATTCTGACCTTCGAGGCAACTGCTCTGAACAATTGCCTTGAGCTGCAACCAAACCACTTCTTCTTCTTCAACCAGGAAACGCGTCTTCTTCCTACGCTTCTCCTATCCTTTATTTCTCCTTGAATTCTCCGTCTCAAGATGTAATATTTTTCGCCTCTCATCACATAGATATTGCAAGTAGCCCAAGATATTGCAATTTCCTTTTTTTATTGTATTTTTTATTTCCCTCTCTCTGCCTAGAATAGTCTCTTTGTCCACCGCCAATCTGTCATTCTAGCTATGTATCCTGCTCATCTCCGTTTTAGTCTGGCTATCCTTTCGATGCTGTTTGTTACCTTGGTTCTTTTCCTGACCTTACTCAAGATCAAGTCAGGATTAAAATTATTAAATAACATAAATAATTCTAAGTTGTGCTCGTAGCTATTCTATCTATCTATACAGCCCTTGCTGTCCAATTTTTGACATAGGCCTCCTGTTCCTTCTTCCACGTCTCTGCATTGTAGGCAATTTGTATCCACTTCGGACCTGCGTATTTCTTCAAGTCATCTGACAATCTCATTTGTGGGCTTTTTTTTTCGTTTATAACTATATAGTCTTCAGAGTATAATCATTTTATTCCATCTGTCGTCTTTCTGTATTATGGTATGTCCAGCGAACTTCCACTTAAGTTTTGCTATCTGCGTTGATACATTGGCCAGTTTTGTATTGTTGCGAATAGAAGTATTTCTTTTCTTGTCTGTTAGCCTGATGTTCGGCATTTGTCTTTCCATGGCTGTTTGAGTCTTTGCTATTTTTTCCATATTTTCATTTGTAAACGTCCAAGTTTGAGAACCGTAGTTTAGAACAGGAAGTATACATTGGTTGAAGACTCTTGTTTTTAAATATTGGGAGTATTTTCCGTTTTTTGGTATATAGGAAAGTTTTCCGAAGGATACCCAAACCAATCTTTTCTTTATTTCTCCGGTCTGATTTTCTTTATTTAATTTAACTAGTTGTCCCAAGTATACAAATATTCTTTTACTTGTTCTATAGTTGTTTGTGCAATTGTAATTATTAATTCTTCTGGTTGGTTGGTCATAATTTTCGTTTTATTATAATTCATTTGTAGACCTATTTTTGTTGATTCGTTATTTAATACATCCATCAAATTTTGTAATTCTTCAAGTGATCCAAGTATTGGCCATTTATGTTAATACCCCGTTTTTCCCATTGTCATTTCCTCATAACGTCTTTCAAAGCTTGATTGAATAGTTTGGGTGATATAGTGTCACTCTATCTGACTCCTCGCTGTATCTTATTAGGCTCCGTTTGTTCAACTATTTTAATGGATGTTGTTGCTTAATCGTATATATTGGAAAGTAAGTCCGTATATCTACAGTCTATTCTCCCATTTTGTAAAGAGTTCTTTTCTGCCCAACGTTTCACTTTTACAAAATGGCATATTCATTGGAATTTGATATTCGTTAGCGTTTTAAATTAATATTTTTATCGTAAGCAGATGGTCGCTTCTTAAACCTGCGTGCACTCTTGACTGGTAATTATCTAACTTATCTAACTTAGCTATTATTTTGAATAAATTTACCATAATTACTTTATCAGTAATTGTTTGTTCTGGTCTAAATCCAGTCCAAAAACTAACAGGTTTTGGAATTAGAACATGATTCATTTTTTTATTTTGTTGTCTGCAGCAAATTCTGTTGTCCATTTTTATTTGATTCTTTATGCAAACTTCCTCCTCCTTTCAATATTTTACATATTTCTTCTTTTTTGACTTTCGCATTCATGTATCCAATAAACATTTTTATATGGTATTTCTGTATATTCCACATTAAAGTGCTTAAATCCTCGTAGAACTTTGCTTAGGTTTCCAAATCTTTATCTTCAGTGGCTTGATTTGATTTGGCCTAAAGAATGGCTGTGGCCATTGGGGCTTGGGCACTTCAGGCTGCCATCGTGTAGGAGCAGGTGTATGAGTTAAATTTGGTCTCTGTGTTTGTGAAGTCGTAGATGGTTTATAAGATGATAAGGAATAAGTATGAGTTTTTTGAAGATATCTAATGTTATTTTCTTTCTGAATATATTGGATAGCAAGAGCGAGATTTGGTGGTCTCATGGATCGAATTGTTGATCCTAGGGGTTCTATTAGGTCTGCCAAAAATGTGGTTAGAGCTTGTTGTTGGAAAAATTATTTTCTAATTCTTTTAACTTCCCCGTTTTCTGTATGTAATTCAATATGATTTATAATTGATAAAAGACACTTTTATGAAACTTTTTTATGAAATTGATGCGGGTTTTTATTTGGAGCTTGACAAAGATTGACTAAATCTCTGGTTAATGAGTTTTCGTTACGTTAGTCTGCAAAATTTTGGAAAAGACTTGATTTTATTGACGGCCAATCTTTACAGCCGTATACAGAAATAATTTATCCTACTCGTTCTTTAATTTTTTTCATAATTGAACACCAAAATCCCATCGAAAAGGAAAAAGACAAGACGTCATTCCTCACACAAAATGAATCAAACAACTATGCTAGGCTAACATTGAAAATAAGAAAAAACATATAATCAGAAAAACAATAAAAAGATTTGATTGCCAATATTAAAGAGCCAACATTAGTAACTTAATATCAAAAAATCGGGTAAAAATCAGTTTAAATTTTATAATCATATAAGAGTAAACTAAACGTAAGATCGAATACTTCTTGATTTTTTTCATGTATTACAATGTATTCGCGTTAAAGTATCTTGCAATACAAAATATTTTTTGTGAGCACGTACTTCGTTTCAATAGCACCGACAGAAGATCATTAGGATGAAATAAATACAAAAATAATTACAAACAACGATATAACTGTTTATAGCTCATTAAGTCCACACTATCGAATCTTTAGTACCAAAGCGATAACGGCAATTCTGATTTAATTGAAACCATAAAAACCTTAAATAGAAATACATAAATCCCATAAATTTCTTTTTGTGCATTAAAGGTTAAAACACTAAAATACAAAAACAGTGAAACTAAACAACTTTTATTGCAAAGTTTTAAAATTATTAGGAAAAACGACCATAAAATGACTAATGGGTTTAAATAAAAAATTAAAGGTTTCGTATAACAGGTGAAATAAAAAACTACTTTAAAATTTTACTAATAAATCATAAATCTAATGGTAATGTGACACAATCTGGGATTATAGTTTATTGAAATAACTTTACAAAAAATTTACTACGAAAGCCGTAAATGTCTATAGATTATATAAATTCCATAGATGTCTATGATTATACTAAAATCAATTCAGGATGTTCCATGTATTAATATTCATGATAAGCGCCAGTCGTAAACCGTGTTCTTAATTCTTAAAATTTTTTGTTATGTAAATTATATTTTGTTTAACAATTGAAAAGTCTAAAGTCTATTAGGCTCTTGAGGCCGCTTGAACAGTTCAGAAGTTCTTCTAGACTATGGGTTATATTGTTGGCAATGCGGGCGGCCTGGTAGTGTTGACATTGTGTGAGGATGTGCTTGATGGTAATAGGAATATGGTTGCAGTGAGAGCATAACTATATTGTTGCAGTGAGAGCATAACTGTTGGTCGGTAAAGGACATAAGATGATCGTGTGTCAAACTTACGTGTCCTATTCTCAATCTTCGTACTGCAACATTTTCTTTTCTGTTCAGAGATGCTAGGAATAAATAGCTGTGAACATTAGGTTTTATTTTTCTGAGCTTTGTGTTTTTGGGGATCCAAAGTTCCTGCCACTTGTCTTGGATATCCCTTTTGAATTTTGATTTTAAATCTTCTTGGAGCTGTATATTGTAGACGGGTAAGTTCTCTCGTCTCATTTCCTTCGATGCCGATATGAGAAGGCACCCATATTATTGTTATTGAAGTCCCTTGGTGAGTGTGGAGATGGATCGATTCTAATATTTTTTGCACTAAAGGATGTTGATTTTAAATATTTTTTAACAAATGAATTGCGGATAAGGAATCGGTACACAGAGCTACACTTTGATGATTGTCAAAAGGGAACTCAAGAGCTTTTGAAATACTAAAGAGTTCTCCTGAAAATACGCTACATTGTTAGGATATTCGGTATTGTCGCAGCACTGTATCAACTGTAGTGACAAAACAGCCAACTCCATCTGCGTTTCGGAATGCATCGGTATAAAGCACCTTATCATAGTGGGATGTATTTACAATGTTCTTGAAAGCTTGTCGAAAAATGGTAATATTTGTTTGTTGCTTATTAAATTTACAGAGAGAAGTGTTTATAAAAGGAGGTGTTCTAGATCATGGAGGGGATGCTGATTTTATAGATGCATTTGTTTGAGATAATTTTGTGTCTCGGCACAAGGGTTGTAGGATCTATGGGATTAAAAGTATACATCTGGGCGAGATTACGAGTCCAGGTCTTGGCGAGGTCAGAAGATTAAATACAGGGTTAGTCGGATTCGACGAAATTCTGGTAGCATAAGATAAGAGTAGTTGCTGCCTCCGGAATTAAAGGGAAGTTCATGAGATTCACAATAGAGACATTCAGCGGGACTAGATCGAAAAACTCTTACGAAAATTCGGAGAGCCGTGTTGTGAACAGAGTTTAAAGATTGTAATAAATTATTAGATGCGGACAAGTAAACTATACAACCATAGTATAATTTGGATCGGATTATAGCTCGATATATTTTAAGTAGTACACTTTCATCGGCACCCCATTGATGGTAGGACAATGTCTTTAACAAATTCATTCTGCTTAAACCTATGCCTTTATTTTATCCACATAACGTCGCCAGGTGAGTTTGTTATCGATAGTTAGTCCTAAAAACTTGTAATGATCAATTAAGTCTAAATTTACTCCGTTTAGTGTTATTTTGGGTATTTTTCCGCTGTTATATCTCCTGGTGAATTAAATTATTTTGGATTTATTAAAAGAGAACCTGAAGCCAGTTTTCTCGGACCTTGTAGTAAGGGACTGGACAGAATTTGGTGATAAGGATAAGGTCACAGCTGTGGATTTTCCTTGGCAGTATACAATAAGGTCAACTACGCATAGGGCAAATTTAACATTAAATTTTATATGAAAGCAAATATCATTGATAGCTAGCAGGAAGAGGGTAGAAGTCAAATTAGAACCTTGAGGTACACCATTTTCAGTAACATAGTTGTCGGATAATACTTCGTCAATTGTGGTTTTGAAATTTCTATTATTTAAAAAGTTGTTTATAAAGCAGAATATGTTGACCGTAATATCATTTTCTAACAGTTTTTTTTTAGGAAAACCGATTTACATGTTGTATCCAAAACACTTTCTATATCAAAAATTACTGCGATTACGTCTTGCTTGGAGGCTATAGCATTTGCTATATCTGTTTGTAGGAGCACTAAATTATCAGTGGTGCTTCTATTAGGTCTAAAACCGGATTGAGCAGGGTTAAGGATATTGTTTTTTTCTGGATACCAAATTAATCGCTTATTGATCATTTTTTCCAATAATTTGCAAATAGTACATGTTAGGGAGATTGACTTAAATGAGTTTGGAGAGTTCGAAAGGGTGCTGCTTTTCTTGATAGGAAATATAATGGATTTCTTCCATTTGAAAGGCAATTCTTGTCGGGACCAGATTAGGTTGCACAACTCAAGCAATTTATTAATAGTTTCTTCATGGAGACATTAGAGAAAAATTAAGATGTCATCAGGGCCAGCAGCTGAGTTTTTTGTAGTGGATAGGGCTAGAGTCAATTCTTGTTTAGAAAAGGGTTGGTTTATTGGGTTGGAAATATCGTTAGTTTTACCACTTGCGATGTTAAAAGAGTGTAAACTAGACTTATTTTGGTTTACCATTTTGGATTGAAAGTGATGCGCAAAAATCTTGGTAATACTTTGACTTTAAGTCACTATTTTGTTGTCATGAATTATGGCGGGGATTTTGTAGGCGGTGCTTTGACCTTTCATATGTTTAATTTTGTTTCAAACTTGGCTTGGAGCTGTATCGGAAGAAATAGTATTAATCTAAAGATTCCCTGAAGTCCTTTTGCTTTCCTTTATGATACGTTTTAATTTAGCTTTAGCTAATTTAAACTTGATAAGATTCTCATTAGTTCTTGTTCGTCTATATATAACTACAGAAAGCTGAGATCACCAGAGGTCCGCTACCAAACCCTAAGGGAGTTGTGTGAAAGTGCGAAGTGTGAAACACTTCAGTCCTCTTTTTACACTTTCACACAACACCCTTAGGGTTTGGTAGCGGACCTCTGGTGATCTCAGCTTTCTGTAGTTGTTCCGTATCCCACCATTCATTCAAAACAACCATAAATTTTTTTCCTACTCAATTTGAACATAGCCATCTATTAATTTTTTATTTTCAAGTTAAGGCCAGTACACAACTTAGACACATTCAACTTATAACTTATCCATCTAATTTTTTCATGCACCTAGTGTTGTCTTATGACAGATAGGGCTTTTTTAAGTTATAATTTGAGTTTTATACGATAAACATATCACAAAACTATATCCCAACCATCAAATTTTGTTTATTTCATACAATAGTTGAACGAACACCTCAAGATCCTCATATACATTATGAATAAAATCAAATTACACAACTTAATCATCTGCAAAAATGACACTACAAAAACTTTTTCGTTTCACTTAATATCAACAGAGCGAACCATACCACCATCACAATTTAAGACAACTTATACCTACAACTAATTCAACTTATAACTTATCCTTTAATATTTCTCTTGTACCTAGTGTTGCCTTATGACAGATAGGACTTTTCTTAAGTTATAAGTAGATTATTACACTATCGACATACTAAATAATCACGTCCCAACCATCAAAAAATCTTTCGTTCATTACATATAATAGCTAATACAATAAAACTTCCACACCTTTTAGTCTGTTACCACCTTGTCAGATATTTATGTTCATGAACTTATAACTCAAAATTTTCAGATTTACCAGCTACCAAATGTTGCTTTTGACATACAGGGCCTCTATATTTGAGTTAAAAGTTAGATAACACGTGAACATTTACTACAAAAGTTTTATTTTATTCATTCAAGAACACTTCCAGTTCTAAATAAATACATTTAGATCCAACCATTAACATCAAAATTTCTAGAATTCAACATGTGTCTAGTTTATATTTTCTGGGTTCCAAATGTTTAAGAAACATAAAGGGCCATATAATAAAAAAAAATTTTTTCTATATTACATTGCTACATACATGCATAGTTGGTTGCCTAACTACAACCATACAATTTTTCTTCCTTATATCATCTTATTTACATAAATTTAAAACTACAACATTGATGGTTGATACTGTTATATTAGTTTACTTTATTTTCACAATTTTAAATAACGTTGACTTTTGTCTTAAGTAGAAACATAAAGTTATATTGACTGCTCTGTGACAATTTTCGTCATAACTTAACAATATTGTCATCAAATGTCATTGCCAATCAGTTGCACTCATACAGTCCTCGAAGACATACCGTCTCAGGACTAGCAACTTCAACGTGGAGTCATATGTCGCCATGTTACCTAATCCATCGGTAACTCTGTGGTCTTAAATTATTATAACGTATTTTTAAAACTAAATGTAATTTAACATCTGTTAACGGGTTTTTACCCATATATTTAATCTTGGTGGCTACATTCATGTACTCCTAGTAAGTATTAACCACATTGTTCATTAAGCTTAGTCAAAATTTTAACCTATGTTCTTTTTAATTAAGTGGTTAACTATTTTCTAGGACACTGATGATGGAACATGAATTCCGAAAACGTTATGTCTTTTTAACTTAGCCCGTTTGGGCCTTAAATATATACCTTTTACAAAGGATTTTTAATTAAATTTTTTAATACATGGTATACAGCCAATTACAGAAACGTAGATTCCTTGTGAAAGTTACAAGCATTCAAACGTACTTTAAAAATTGAAATCGGTCAACTAAGAGAGTCTAGAAAATTTTAAGAGCTTTTAAACATTTTTTTTTAATTATACGTCATTTTCAAATAAAACTACGTTTTCAAATTTATTATATTATTAATTCCTTGATCCCCACCGACATAACGACAGAAAATCGTTTAGTATTACATAATAACACATTATATGTATGTACATCTCCGTCCTTCGATGTTTGTTTTCATTACGTATACCCCGTTTATTTCTCAAAGTACATAAACTCGATAAAAATACAATAGTTTTAATAATGCGGTGCATTTGTATCATTTTTAAATACTTTGAACAATTTTGCGTAGTTGGTTTAAAAATAAAAACGTATTTCTGTAAAAAAATAAAACAAAAAATATACTCTTATTGAAAGTAAAAAATATTCCTTAATAAAATTAAAAATAATTATTTATTCCCTACAGAAATGATTGAAAGACAGGTGAAAGAATTTATGCTGTAACAAAATTGGAGACTAATTTTTTAATTTATTCAAATTTTGTGCTTTAATCTGACTTTAATTTTTAAAGTCAATGAGTGTAAGACCTGGAAATCCCACAGGCCACTTAATATCTCCTGTTCCACCGATAATTCGATTCGAAAAAGTATTGTCTAAATATTCCCTAATTATTTGAGTGTGGTGAACTAAACAACCGTCGTTTCTTTTTTGAGGACGTTAAGTTCGGTAAACAACACTTGTGTCCTGGTTTTCCTACACCCAATACCTCGTAATGGAAGGATTGTGTCTCCCTACTAACGAAGCAGAAAATTCATCAGTAAATAAAATGTACAATAGAATTTGGTTCATCATTAGCCTTCGTTATTAGAGTTTCATAAAAATCAACTCTTCGAATAAAGCTGCTGCGTTTTAGATTATTTAAAATTCTTGTAGCTGTGCTTTTTCATTACAGCAACATTGCTAATATCTAACTCTTCTGCTTAAATGTATTGACCTCGATTGTTGCACAAATTTGGGCATCCTTAATTCCTTTAATATTACTTAAATTTTTCTGGTAACACTTCTTGGCATTTTACAAATTCTAAAGATTTCCTAGACCAGCCATACAAGTTCTCAGACAACTACAATTAGATGGAGAATTTCTAAATATTGTTTAAACCAGAAAAATTAGTTGCTTTGGTCATATTTATATACAAGGCAATAAAATATTACATTCCTTGCCTGATTATCGAAGACAAAGTTAAGGTTGAAAATGGATAATAAATAAAAACTCTTATGGTTACGAAACGTATGGCATTGGATAGGTCAAGGAGTAGAGCAGAAATTGTCATCGAGATAGCCCACGTCTGAAAATTGGACGTTGGCCCGTCTAAAAACGTGCACTGGAAGATTGGTCTATGTTACTATGACCATAATGGTAGATTATTATTTAATATTTAAATATAATTTTTAACTCCATATTATACTATTAAGGCATTTTGTTTTTATAAATCAGTTTATAATCATTCAGTTGCCTGAACAATTGAGAGCCTAATTAAATTAATTTTAATTAATTCCATAAATATACGTTTGTGCTAAGGCTCCGGTGTGATATTTACGTCTTGGTTATTTCTTAACATGAACGGTTAAGTAGGTCACTGAAGTGTACACGAAAAATGGAGAAAATCACGCAAACATAAAGGATTTATTCATTTAAGAAGTAAAATATTGCGGCTCCTACTGTTATTTTCATCTAACTGTAAAAAAGTTAACGGCCTTAATGAAAATAGAACGTTTTTATTAATAGAAATTATGGTATTAGAGCGCAGTGTGTCGCATTTTATATTGTATGAATATAGCTTACGATTATTATGAAAATGTTTTGTATAGTAAGTTTACTGAATTTTAAGCAATAATAGGTTAGAGAAATAAAGGTTAACTGACTATGTACTACTAAAACTACGTTACATGAAAATACGGGACATGAAATTTGGAAAGTCCACTGAAGTTACACAATCACAACTGTAGCACATGGGAATTTGTTCTTTACTTAGAAGGTAATCGTGTGTAAAATTAGTATGGCCTATACGTAATCTAGAAATGCATACTTGGTCTCCTTGCTTGACTGGGAGTTTGTATACAGCTACCTCTTGCTTAATGTTTTTCATGGATATCTCTGAATTGTTCCAGTGTAGTTGCCATTTCTCGCTTATTTTGTTTCTAAAATATTGCTTTAGGTCGCTATGAACGCATTTAGTGAATAATGTTGATTGTGAATTTTCTGCTACTTCCTTGGCCAAGTGATCAGCTTTTTCGTTTTCAGTTATACCAAGTGTGACGGAACCAAAAGGAATTTCCCAAATCGGTCGTTTTCTTGACATCTCATTAGTTCTGACCTGATAAGCTATAGAATGGGATGGTTTGTGTATAACTGTTTCATAGAGCTGAGAGCACTTAAAGAGTCAGTTATTATCAAAGAGTTTTTTATGTTTCTGCGTAGATATGATTGATCATAGGCAAAGTGAGAAGGAGTAGTCTTGATGTAAAGTTGCACAAGAAGCCCCTACCCCATTTTCATATTAAGACGCGTCGGTAAAAATGAGGAAGTTATGAGAGCAGTTTAATTTCTCTACTGCTTTCTTTTTAAATATACTACGTGGTGTGTCATATTTCTTATTGATAGTAAGACTTGTATCACAAATAGGCAGCTGTATTCTCCAAGAAGGTTGATGATTAAGGTTAGTTACATTGTAAGATGTAACTAACTGTACAGTTAGTAACATCTTCGGCTAAGTTATGGTGGGTTTGGACATCTGTTTTTGTTCTTTTGTGTTTTGTATTGGGTTCTTTAAAAAGGATTTCCACCGTCCTCTTCAGGAAAATTTGTTATATCAGAAGCATTTCTTTTATGTGTTTGAACTTCTGTTTGAGTTTCATTTTTAGTTTTATTTATTTTACCAGGTTCAAAAGCATTTCTTTAGGTGTTTGTACTTTTGTTTGAGTTTCTATTGAGTTTTTGGTGTGGGTAAAGTGATGGTTTCAGTAGGTTGTAGATTACTGATTTGTTTGGTAAGTACGGGAGAATGTACTGTAGTTTGAGTTGTATTTTGTTGTGAACTAACAGTCTGGTCACATTGTGATTGAGAAATGTGTGTTGTATTGTCATCGGTGGATTGATTATTATGATTTTGGCATCGAGATGCTAAATGATCAGTTTGTTTACAAATAAAGCACGTTTGGTTTTCTAGTGAGAGAAATATTTGATAGTTCGATTGATCATGGTTAATTAGAATTGTATCGGGGATATTTTCAAGATTTGTAGGGGCTATATTAAAACGTCCAAAAGTAATGATATACCTAAAACTAGGATTCGATGTTCCGATCCATAAAAAATCTATTTGTGTTATTTGATAGATTCCTATCTTTTTCATATTACTTTATGTGGTACAGAAGGAGATACATTAGAAATAATTAGTTTTTCGTTTGGAGTAATTAGTTTTCTAGCTTGGATACGATGTTGGTTTACTATTATTGTCCCATTGTCCGTTTCCAAAAATCTTTGAACAATATTTTCGAAGTAAAGTAGATGCATATACGATCATTAACAATTCTGGATATGGCAAGAATATTTTTGGGGTCAACTATGTTGGCTACAGCGTTCAGGTAATCCTCGATTTTTTAATTTGAATCTGTATTTACTACAATTGCTTGTTTTTTGGAGGGAAATATGTTGGTAGGTTCATTTAAAACTGTTGAATATAACTTTGGTGCAGTAGAATTATTTTTGCGGATTTCTTGCTGTGAAAAAACATTTGATGATGAAGCTTGGTTCATGTTGATCTACGGAACCTGAGTACGGTCCTCACACCAATACGAAATTATTGATAATAACTCGATGTAATTAAATAAACTAAATTACTTACAATTAACGTCCAAAAAAATCAACAATAAATTATTATTTGTCAATAATTTACACTTTCTTAATATTGTTCTGAAGCTATTTTCTTGTGGCATTTTAAATTAATTACTATTTAAATAGGAATAAGCCACAATTAAAATAAAAATACGTTTATTGACGTTTCAATTTCCACTTCGGAAATCGTTCTCGATTTCCAAAGTGGAAATTGAAACGTCAATAAACGTATTTTCATCATTAATTGTGGCTTATTCCCAGTTAAATAGTAATTAATTTACACTTTACTACACTTTTAGCTTTCAACGTTTTTAAACAAAACCACAAAAACTAGGCGCGATTAAGCTAATTAGGTGTTGCTTCGTTGAACGCTCGTAGTCGAATCAATTATTAAACATTGCTCATTATTATTATTGATTTGTAAATAAAAACATGAAATTAACATTAGAATAAGTTTAATTATGGTTTAATTTAAATTAAAACGTAAAATAATAAAGTTGAATAAAATAAATCAGTCAACATAACCTCAAAATGTGACGTATTTGATTTTAATTAAATATTTGAGTATACTCAAGTTTTGATTAGCGTTCGAACAATCGGCCCTATATTAAAATTGGCAAAACTATTGCACCAAATTAATAAATGTTTGTTTTAAATTAAAATTTAGGTTGTTTAATATTAATTGGAAAAGTATTTGGAAATTCGATATTAAGACATCTCAGGTAAAACCGTACTCGCTATAGTAAGGCTGTTTGGTACTGCTAAGTCTTTACTTATTCTAATTTATTGTTCTTATTTTAATTTACTAAAGGTTCAATAATTATAACACTTCTTCTTAGCCTTCTGTCGTCCATGTTTGGATATAGACCTCTTTCAACTCCTTCCATCCATCGGTCTCTATCCTCAGCAACCTATTTCCAATTTGTTCCGACTATTCTTTTAATGTCATCAACCCATCTTATCTGTGGTCTTCCTCTTGGTCGTTTACTTTCGTAAGGTCTCCAATGTTATATTGCAGTATTCCAACGTTGGTCTTTCTGTCTAGCAGAGTGGCCCGCAAAGCACTATTTAAGTTTGGCAAGTTTTGTTGTTATGTCCTCGACTTTTGTTTTGGATCTTACCCAGTCGTTCCTCTTTTTATTTGACAGTCGTATACCTAATATTGCTCTTTCCATTGTTCTTTATGTTGTGGCTAGTTTATTCATGTTTGCCTTGGTTAGGGTAAGATTTGACATCCATATGTCATGATAGGAAGGATGCATTGATTGAACACTTTGCTCCTCAAATATTGGGGTATTTTGAGGTTTTTAAGTATCCAACTAAGTTTTTCAAATCCTGCCCATGCTATTCTTGCTCTTCTAGTAATTTCCGCACTTTGGGTCTCTTTGTTAAGTCTCAGGATTTATAACACTTACGAATTTAATTTATTTAAATTTTATTTATATTAATTTATCTTACAATAATTTATATATGCGAGCATTACATTTAAAATAACCGATCGCAATATCTTCTTTTGACTAACTGTCCTCCTCAATAAAAATCCCCGTTATTATATGAAACCGCTAGACTAGAAAAGTCGATCGCCTTTTCGTCTGGTAAAAAAGAATCCTATGGTTGTTGACCTGAATTGCCGTGAATGAACTGAAACCTAGACCGTTTTTTTTATAGCTGCTCGGAGAACCCATCGTCTGTCAGGTAGGTATTACCTAGAAAATTCGTGAATGAATAGAACATGTTTACTGTTCAGAATATGTTTATTAGTGAATGAACAGTACTAAATATGTTTACGGTTTTTAATATGACTCATATATTTTTTTACGTAACAGTAGGTACTACTGGTAAAGAGATTTATGTATTAATTAGTGAACGTATTATTAAATAAAATATCTTTGGCCGGCTCAAAGTCATATGATTTTGTTGATTTTATGCATGTATGCTTCTCGTTGCTTTTAATTTTCTTGACTCTAGGTTTGGATGTAGATACAGTAAATGATTTTCCTGTATGACTTTTTGCTGTAGACGTAAGAACATCATTGTTACTACGTTTCGGCTGAAGACCGATATTAATTACTTTGCTTGCAGCTTTCCATGGTGTTAACTTCTCCTTGATCATTAGCAATGTAAGGATTTCTCAGATTATTTGCTAATTTTTCTTCGACAGAAATTTGTCCCTTTTGATATGGATGTTGCTGAAGATTGAGGCATGATGTCAAGGGAGAAAGGAGTAGTAGGTTGACTGTTATTAGAATCAATTAAATTTGTTGTTGATTCCAGTTTATCGGGACAGTTGGTGGAGATATGTCTTTTTGCCATTATAATAGACCATCAGTATAACAGAATGAATCGTGTAAGGAGATATTATGGGGACTGACGTATATTTATCTTCTGAAACTCAAAATAGGATTATATTCAGGAAGAGTGGAACTGATTATTAGAAAAGTGACAGAAGAGACCATATTAAGTCCAATATTTATATCATTGTACATAATCAACTAATAGACTGTGTGGTATTGTTGGACATAAGTTTGAAAAAACAATACGTTCCGTTGGTGAAATTAGGCTTCTAGCTTGTACAATTTCTGGATTTCTATTTGTCCATGGTTTTGCATGAATTCTTCGACCATTTGTTTGTTTACAAGGTTTGTTTGAAAATCCGATTATTGGATAATCCGGAGGAAAATATAATATTTTTGGGATGAATTAGGTTACCCAAAGGCATAAAAAAAATCTTGCAGTCGCGGATTTCCTAAAGCGTTGAAGGCAATTGCTTCATGTTTTGAGAGAAATTGTATAGAAGCTACTGATTATTAGGATTTATTAGTACTTGTCTGTACTTGCGATACATATGGTGTGTTAGAGGCTTTAAATATTAGGTTCCATTTTTGATTTTAACACGGGATATGTGTTTAAAAATAATACGATTCTGAGTCGTAAGCAAACAGTTAATAAAACTGGAATAATGGTGAGTCGTATCTTATTGATAATTATTGTTAAATTACAAATTAACCAAAAACTGATTATTTTGTTTTCTTGATTTTTGCTCTCAATATAATTTCTGCACGGGTACGAAATACTCGAAAAATCGAGACATGTGTAGTAATCTTGCTGTAATTTTGTATATTAAATATTTTTATAACAACTCGGGAACAAAAGTCTCGATTTGGCTAATTTTAATTTTAAAACATTTGTAATAAAAAAATATAAACATTTAAAAAATTTTACAATGAAATAAAATAAAACAAAATAAAATTAAATTAAATAAAATAAAATAAAATAAAATAAAATAAAATAAAATAAAATAAAATAAAATAAAATAAAATAAAATAAAATAAAATAAAATAAAATAAAATAAAATAAAATAAAATAAAATAAAATAAAATAAAATAAAATAAAATAAAATAAAATAAAATTAAGTAAAATAAAATAAAATAAAATAAAATAAAATAAATAAAATAAAATAAAATAAAATAAAATAAAATAAAATAAAATAAAATAAAATAAAATAAATAAAATAGAATAAGATAGTATAAAATAGAATAAAATAGAATTAAATAGAATAGAATAGAATAAAATAGAATAGAATAGAATAGAATAGAATAAAATAAACTAAAATAAAACAAAAAATTTAATTAACATAAAATAAAATAGAATGAAATAGAATAAAGTAGAATAAAATTGATTAAAATAGAATAAAATAGAATAAAATAGAATAAAATAGAATAAAATAGAATAAAATTAATTAAAATAGAATAAAATAGAATAAAATAGAATAAAATAGAATAAAGTAGAATAAAATAGAATAAAATAGAAAAAAATAAAATAGAATAAAATAAAATAGAATAAAATAAAATAAAATAAAATAAAATAAAATAAAATAAAATAAAATAAAATAAAATAAAATAAAATAAAATAAAATAAAATAAAATAAAATAAAATAAAATAAAATAAAATAAAATAAAATTAAATTAAATTAAATTAAATTAAATAAATAACATAAAATAAAATATAATATAATATAATATAATATAATATAATATAATACAAAATAAAATAAAATAAAATAAAATAAAATAAAATAAAATAAAATAAAATAAAATAAAATAAAATAAAATAAAGTAGAATAAAGTAGAATAAAGTAGAATAAAGTAGAATAAAGTAGAAAAAAATGGAATAAAATGGAATAAAATGTAATAAAATGGAATAAAATGGAATAAAATGGAATAAAATGGAATTAAATAAAATTAAATGAAATTAAATGGAATTAAATGGAATTAAATGGAATAAAATGGAATAAAATGGAATGAAATGGAATAAAATGAAATGAAATTTAATAAAATGGAATAAAATGGAATAAAACGGAATAAAATGAAATAAAACGGAATAAAATAAAATAAAATGGAATAAAATGGAATAAAATGGAATAAAATGGAATAAAATTGAATAAAATGAAATAAAACGGAATAAAATGGAATAAAATGGAATAAAATGGAATAAAATTGAATAAAATGGAATAAAATGGAATAATATGGAACAAAATGGAATACAATGGAACAAAATGGAATACAATGGAACAAAATGGAACAAAATGGAATAAAATGGAATAAAAAGGGATAAAATGGAATAAAATGGGATAAAATGGAATAAAATGGGATAAAATGGGATAAAATGGAATAAAGTGGAATAAAATGGAATAAAATGGAATAAAATGGAATAAAATGGAATAAAATGGAATTAAATGGAATTAAATGGAATTAAATGGAATAAAATGGAATTAAATGGAATTAAATGGAATTAAATGGAATAAAATGGAATTAAATGGAATTAAATGGAATAAAATGGAATTAAATGGAATTAAATGGAATAAAATGGAATTAAATGGAATAAAATGGAATTAAATGGAATAAAATGGAATAAAATGGAATTAAATGGAATAAAATGGAATAAAATGGAATAAAATGAAATAAAATGGAATAAAATGGAATAAAATGGAATGAAATGGAATAAAATGGAATGAAATGGAATAAAATGGAATAAAATGGAATAAAACGAAATAAAATGGAATAAAATGGAATAAAACAGAATAAAATGGAATAAAATGGAATAAAATGGAATAAAATGGAATAAAATGGAATAAAATAGAATAAAATGGAAAATAGAATGAAATGAAATAAAATAAAAAAGTAAAATAGAATAAAATAAAAACTCATTATTATAACAAAAAACATCTTAAAGAAAATTAAAAGTAGTTTATAATAGTAACTTCTTAACCTAATACAAAAAAATCATAATAGAATAACTATAATAAAATATAACGTCATGTTTTTTCCTAATATTGGAATATTGGGACAAAAATATTTAAACAACTTGTTTATCTATTCTTTGCACATACCACAGATAATTCTCTAAATTAAATGTGTTTTGCAGATGATCCTAGGATATTCTGAGCATAATATGGAATGTTTGTTATCCTTAAATCTGGGCCACAAGTAGCGTCTACGTCTGACAACTGGTCTTTATGGTTCAGTCTGATCTTGATGAGTAATTTTAATTTCTAATGCTTTGGAAATTATCGAGCGTAATTCTATAGACAAATTTGGCATTGCAAATCTTACTTCTAAGTGTTCAATACTGATTCCCCGTTCTTGAATAAAATCCGATCAATTTTTTCTAACTCCAGGATTTAGCTACGTGAAACATAATGTGACTGTTTACTATAGCGATATCCATTATGGAATACCAAATAACTAAAGGTCATCGCTGGCATCCTTGACCTGAACGATAACGTGGATATTTTTGATCAAGTGCATCAACGCCCTCTTTCAACTAATTGTAGAAAGCTATAATGTTATGATTTCTACTTTCTTGGTCAACAGATTTGTCGTGATGCATGGACGACAACATAATTACACTTTTATTTTTTATGGACATATAACACAATTTTATTCTCTCATGTAAAACCATAAAAACACTTATTAACTTAGTAATTTTTCTTTGGTTAAAATTGTGGTAAGTAGGTAAGTCGAAGTTTTTTTAGTTCATCAACTAGCTCTATTGAGATGAACCATATTATCACCAGGGACATTTCGGTTACTCTTGGTAATTGGTTCGACTAAAGCAAGTGCTGATCTTGTAGATAATATATAGCTTTTGAGGATAAAGATAATTTGTTTTTACCTGTGTACACACAAGCATGTACCAAATAATGTATTTTTGTGTCATATAAACACACTATCTGGATATCGTAATTGACTAGTTTGTCTTTTATGTACCAACATCTCGTCCACTGTAACATATTTGGAACAGGTGTAATTTACTCTTCTGTAAGATATCAAACAGTTAAACAAATAGGACAGTGCTACAAGTTGATCTCCATTGGACTTCTTTTACTCTCTTATTTCATGATTGTCAAATCTTATTGTTGTGAATAAAAACAGCAACTATTCTTTTGACATTGTAGCACGAAAAATTGATTTACCTAAATACTTGTCGAAAACAATGAATCTACATTCTCATGATTAGAATTTAGTACACCTGAAAAGTATAAAAGACCAAAAAAAGTCTTAAGTTCACCTTCGTTTAGATGATCGTCAAATAAACAGGTATACCCATAATTCACACTAAGATTTTTTCATTTGTGTACTCTAGAATAGAGACCAACATGTCAGGAGTTATAAGAAGTGACTAGGATTTAAGTGGGCTGGATGATTTCGGTTTTGTTTTTAAGGCAGGTCCACGAAGACCAGGAAGGTATCTATTAATGTTCTGTACGCAAGTTTATAATGGTGCCGGAGCATTTTTAGCCCACTTATATCTGTTCCGTCCATATTAAAAATTTATTTGATTATTATATGCAGTCTCACATTACTTACTTACTTACTCACTCCGTGGCGTTACAACCCTTCGTGGGTATTAGCCGACTCGACAACATGCCTTCACTGTTTTCTGTCTTGAGCAACCTCCATCAAATTCTCCACACCCATAGTACTTAGGTCTCCTGTTATATTATCTCGCCACCGGAGACGAGGGCGTCCGCTTGGTCTCCTTTCAGTTGGGACTTTCCCCACACCAATCTTACTGTTCGTTTGTCAGAATGTCTTCTGAGGTGTCCTGTCCATTGGAGTCTTCTAGACTTTATTTCTCTTATGATGTTGGCGTCTGGGTAAACTTCTTCGAGCACTTTGTTAGTCCCTATATTGTCCTGATGCTTCATCCCGCAAAAAGCCAAAGATCTTCGTTAGGATTTTTCTTTTCCAAACACATAGTCTCTCTTCGCTTGCCTTTGTTATCAACCACGTTTCGCTTCCATAAATAACAACGGGTCGTATGATGGTTTTGTAGACCTGTATCTTTGTACGTCTTGTTAGTTGTTTCGATTTAATAAGGTTTTGGAGGAGAAAAAGACATTTTTTGCCGGCCTGAATCCTGTTGTTTATTTCTTGTGATCCGTTATTATTAGATCGATATCGTCTGCAAATGCCAGTAGTAAGTTTGGTCCTTCTCGATGAAACACTGTATTCGGTTTTTCTATTCTTGCACTTCTGATTATGTGCTCCAGAGCTAAGTTGAAGAGTTGTGGTGAAAGTGCATCTCCCTGTTTTATTTCATTGTTTATTTCAAATGTCTCTGACTATTGTTGTCCAGCTCTCACCTTACATCGTAACAATTCCATACACATCCGTATCAACCTGACTAGTTTTTTTTGGAAAGCCAAGTTCCTGCATCGCAGTCTACAGTCTGGCCCTGCCTACTCTATCAAATGCTTGTTTAAAATTTATGAACATCTGATGAAGCTTACAATAAATCTCCCAGCATTTTTCCAATATCTGTTTTATTGTGAATATCTGGTCAATAGTAGAGCAACCCGGTCTAAATCCGCATTAAAAATTTATAACGATTCCTTCTGTGTATGTTTTGGTTCTTTCTAGCAGAATGTTAGCAAGGATTTTGTAGGTGGTGTTCAGAAGTGCTATTCCCCCCTTATATATATATATATATATATATATATATATATATATATATATATATATATATATATATATATATATACACTTTTTTCCATTTATCTGGCTTTGTATATAATGTCTTATATTTCAAATTAGCTTGTATATAGAACTGTACAGCTTTTCTCCTCCATGTTTTAAGCACTCTGCGGGTATACCATCGCTATCTGCTGTCTTATTATTTTTAAGTTTTTTAATTGCCTGTATTACTTCTTCGTATGTCTGGTATTGGTTCTCTATTTCAGCTGTATGTACCTCTATGTTTGATCTATTTCTGCTAGATTGGTCGTTCAATAGTTGATATAAGTATTCCTTCCACGTTTTAGGATTTCCTTATCATCAGTGATAAGCTGCCCGCTGTCGTTTTGAAGGAAGTTTCCTGTTCCTGCTTGGTACCCGGTCTTGATATCTAAAACTTCTTTGAAGAACTGTCTCGCTTGTTTGTTCTTTCTGGTTTCTTCTATATCTCTCATTGTTTATTCTTGATACTCCCTCTTCTTCCTTTTCATTAGTTTTCTTGTCTCCGTTCTTCTTTGTCTATACATTTCGTTATTGTTGTGCGAGGGGTTTTGTAGCATGTTCCTTCTAGTCATATTTCTTGCTATTATGGAGTTCAGGCAATCATCAACGAACCATTTTTTTGTTGATTTGTTTTTGTGTCCTAGTATTTCATCTGATACGCTTATCAGAGCTAATTTGATATTTTTCCAAGCTGAGTCTATGTTGATATAGTCTTCTTTCTAGATTGAAGCGATTTTTATAGCCTTTTGAAATTTCTGTTCTGTCTCCTTGACACGTAGAACTTCGGTATTCCATTCCCAAAACTTCGTTTTTACCAAAAAATAATCCGTGTCTCCATCAGCTCCTTCTAAACTTCTTACGTCTAGACAGTTACTACCCCTCCTGGCATCTATTAGAACATGATCGATCTGATTTTTTGTGACGCCGTCGTTGGAAACTCATGTTTGTTTGTATATTTTCTTGTATTCGAATATTGTTGATTTTATTAGTAGGTTGTGGGACGGTGCAAAGTCTATTGACCTTGTTCTATTATCGTTGAAGTAGTGTCGTGATCCACTATAAGTGTCAATATTCTCGGTTGGCTCCTCCAGGGATTTGAGAACGTTAAAAATAATATCACTTCGAAGCAAAGCTTCTATACTCGCGTTCTATTACTTTTTTTGTTCTACATATAAATGCTGAATCAAGAGTCATGGAAATAGCGCCACAAGATGACGTCGTCACGTGTAGCGTCATAGAATAGTGGTTCTTCACATCGATTTACTGCTCTTAATCAATTCCTTTCTAGTCATCATATATTTATTCTAAGCAGGTTAATATTTTGAGCTGCATAAAAACAACAAAATATAGACATTAAATGAGGAGAAAAAAAATTAAAAATGTCACACTAAAAGATTCAATTCGTAACGATAGTAAAAATTTAATAAAAGCTATAAAATTCATCGTATATAATATTCAAACAATATTGAATCATATGTTTGTTTGAATAACGAGAAGAATAATAATTATTGTCGTTTAAAATTTTTTTATTTACAATTATTGCTTATTAACATATTTAGATTATGTATTTGTGGCGAGTTAAAAAATCAATGAACTATACTAGAATTAATAATAATTAACTTAACATCAACTATATTTCTTTCGATAGCTCTGGCGATATAAGTAAACTTTAATACATAGGTTCAAATAATCATCAAATTTTAAACGATTACAATAAACAATCAAAACAATTAAAAGGTTTAGGTAAGACTTACCGGTAATTAAAGCTAATTTACATGGGTTACACTATTTTGCGAAGCAACAAACAAAATGAATTCAATACGGGTGCATTGGTTTACTGTCGAGTTGCGTCTTTCCCTCTTTTCGACCATCATGCTCTTGTGGTTCCCTCTTATCGACCATCACCCGAGCGGTACTATTTGAATCATAGGGACACAGGGACGACAAATGTATCGATTAATTTACAAAACCATATTTAAATTTAAACAATAATATTTAAATTTACTATCAAACGATATTGTTTTATTTATATTTTATTATTAATATTTGGTCTGAATTTAACAGGTTTGTCATAAGTAAACAACGTATGCTTCATTAATACGTTAACAGGTGGCATTAGGAGCAAACAATAATTTATTGACTTTGTTTAAAATTTAAAAAATAAACAAACAAAACAATTACTTTATTTTATTTTAAATACACTACCGAGCATAAAATTAGGGTCACCCCGTAATTTGAATTTATTTTAGAAAATATTATTCTGTTTTAACTATTTTCGGTTGTAACATAGTTTACTAATGGATTTCTTGAAAAAAAAATGTTGTCGTTGTTGTTTCGACAAGCGTTTGAGATAAAAAAGGGCCCCTTAGCCCAATTCCTAAAAACCGTTATCAGCACAGTTTTTGTTTCTATGGTTTAAACGTCAATTGTAAATTGTTTGTGTATTGTTATCACTGTTAATGTATTGCAATGAGCATAAAGAGCTAGAGATGACCGCTTTGTCGTTTCTAGTGCTTTGAGAAATCGAACGGTCACGGCAGTTTCTCTTCGAAATCATATGCAAGAAGTAAGAAATGTAAACGTAAGTAAATGGACAGTTAGGAGACGACTTCATGCTGCTGGTTTATCTTCCCGAACTAGAGTAACTGGACAGCCGCTTTTCAGTGAACACCGAATTACCAGATTGAATTTTGCACGAGAACTCTTGGCTTGGACAATGCAGTATTGGAGTCATGTATTGTTTTCCGATGAATCTAAATTTTGTCTTTACGGGCTCAGACAAACGTGTAAGAGTGTGGCGACGTCCAGGCGAGAGATATGCTCAAGCATGTGTTGCCGAGCGTCTTCCATTTGGTGGAGGGTCAGTTATGGTATGGGGAGGCATATCGTTTGATGCTTGCGAATGGGACATTGACAGCGCATAGGTACCTGACACAGATTTTGAAAGACCATGTTTTACCGTTTGTGGTTATTCTTGGGCACGACGCAAAATTTATGCATGATAATGCACGGCCCCACACTTCGCGACATATTGGTGCAAAAATGGAATAATCTTCCACAGAATGTAATCCAACATCTGATCCAAAGCATGCCTCGTCGTTTGCAAGCTGTTATCACTGCCAGAGGAGGGAATACTCGCTACTAAAGTTCTTAAAATTTCTTTTTTTCAACAAAAAATACATCAAATTAAAACTGTCCTTTTTCAGTATTTAATATATCAAAGGAAAATTCTTCATTTCCATTATTTTTAATAAACTTTAAACGACAAAAACGTTATTTTCTTTAGTAAACTATGTTACAACCGAAAATAGTTAAAAGAGAATATTAATTTCTAAAATTAATTCAAATTACGGGGTGACCCTAATTTTATGTTCGGTAGTGTATATTATTTAAATTTTAAAAATACAGAAAATATGGTACAAGACTCCGCGCTAGTTTACAGTACCGCCTACTATTCCACTATCTTTTAGATTAGTATATATAAAATGCCATAATCATTCGGTATATTTCATATAGTAGTCGTACTGTCAAGAAAATTAATAAATAAACGAATTTAAAATAAAAAAAAAAACAGTAAATATCTACAAAAATTAAGCGCAGTTTGTTTAATTGTTTAAGTTTTGTTTAAGTGCAACCTATGTTTTTTAGTGCATGCTTTGTTAAATTAAAAATTTCCATTTAATTATTAAATTCTCGTTACCGATCATTCCAAGCAAAATTTATGCTTTGTTTATCCTAATAAACCACTTACTCCGCCTCCAAGCTCCCGTGCCGTTAACTTTCAAGAGCGCGATAAATATCGACTCTCTCCCTGCTCCAGCCCTTCCTTAACTCTGTTTGAGATTTTAAAGTACAAGTGAGAGAATTTAAGTATCCCTCAAGTCTGTCTGAAGAACCTCGCGATGGAGGCCAAGCCGTCTAGGCCTGAACTGCATTCACCGTTTCAATTGCGAGAGAAAGCTCATGCGAAGTAGCGAGTTGCACGAAGAGGGTGATTGTAAGGTCGAGATTTGTTATTTTTAGAAAAAAATTGTGCTCTGTGAAACCTTGCATTAATGTCCTTAAATAGCGAAACGGTTTAAGCTTCATGCAATGATTACAGAAAAGACTGACGTAGATTTTTCATACATTTTATATTATGCAATAGTGTTTATTATTCATTTCGTGCGTGAGTTTATAAAAGGTTATGTGGATTTATCACTAATAGGAAAGAAAAATTAATATTTTTTTTTTTTTTATTAAGTAAACCGCGTCAACCATGAAAGGTTATTGGCGGGAATGAGTTGTACATAAAATTAGATGTTTGCTTATAACTACCATTTACAATTGATAACTTAAGTCTATTTTTTATATTAGATTGTACAATTTAGTTAGTTTTAGAAACTTAGACACTTTATCACAGTTACTATAGTTCAGAGCACATTTCAGATCACTTGGTAAATCACTTTGAAGTCGTTCCAGGTGATAGAGTGGACAACTAACAATAATGTGTTCGATTGTCAGAGGAATATCACAAACATAGCACAGTTTTTGTTGTTCTTTCTTCATTAGGTACTGGTGGGTTAACCTGGTATGTCCTATTCTTAAACGATGTTGTATGACTTGATCTCGTCGTTTTTGTGGCATTATCCCTTTTGGTGACAAATTTGGGTTGATGCGTTTTAGTTTGTTGTCGTCAAGTTTTTTCCATCTCTCGAGCCATATTCTCATTGAAAATTCTTTGATGGTGTTTTTAATGTCGGACAGAGGAATTTCTGGGAGCTCTTTATCTTGTTTATTCGTATAGCAGTCTTCTTTAGCTTCCCGATCAGCTTTTTCATTACCTATTATGCCTACATGAGATGGAATCCAAACAAATTCTACCCTTTTATTCTTACTGTAAAGTTCTTCGAGATCTATTTTAATTTGGCATAGTATTGGGTGGTTTGGGTAAACCCTTAATATTTCTTATACTGCACTTAAAGAATCTGTGAAAATGACTGCTTCCAATTTGGGCTGGTTTGATATATGTTGTAGGGCTTTAGATATGGCATACAATTCGGTGGAATATATGGAGTACTCCTTAGGTAGCTGGAACTGATGTTTAATTGTTTCGTCAACGAAAGCTGCGCCTACCGTTTTCATTTCAGAAGTTTTTGACGCATCTGTATATATTTGGTAATATCTTTTGTACTAGTCTTTAATCGCTTGAAACCGTTGTAGAATTATATGTGATGAAGTATCAGATTTAGGATACTGTAGAAGATTTGTATTACATGTGGGGAGTTTTATGGTCCAAGGAGGAGGGTAGTTTATTTCATTAAGAATAACTTTCGGGAAATTGAAACCTGTAATTCTTTTACTAAATGATGCAGAAAGAAAGGGTTTTTGTTCAAAAATTAAATGAAAATTGTCAGAAAATGTGTGGGAGTAAGCAGGGTTATTACAGTTTGCTCCAATTTTAGCTGCATATTGTAGGCTTAGTCTGTGTCTTCTAATTGAAAGTGGTGGTTCATCAGCTTCTACATAAAGACTTTCTACTGGACTGGTTCTGTAGGCTCCAAGTGCAAGCCTTAACGCGGTATTTTGTATATTATCCAATTGCTTTAGTAAACTATCTTTAGCTGAACTGTAGACTATTGATCCATAATCTAGCTTGCTACGAATCTGTGTTTTATATATATTAAGTAATTGTGAGGTATCTGCTCCCCAATTATGATTGGCTAATACTTTTAGAATGTTCATATTTTGCATGCAAGATTTTTTAAGTTGTTGAATGTGGGTTTTCCAAGTGAGTTTTGAATCTAATACCATTCCCAAAAATCGATGTTCTTCTACATACTGCAAATTTTGATTGTAAAGTGTTAATTTTGGCCAAATTGTTTGTTTGTTTCTTGAAAAACATATTGCTTTTGTTTTGTTTGTAGAAAAACGAAGACCTGTTCTCTCTGACCACTTTTCTAAAGCTTTGATGGACTCTTGCAGAACACTAACAGCTATTTGGCTATTTTTATTGCTTACATAAAGAACAAGGTCATCTGCATATAAACCAATTTGGACAGGAGTATTAATGTTATCAACAACTTCATTCATTGCAATCAAGAAAAGTGTTACACTAAGTGTTGATCCTTGGGGAGTTCCATCTTGGGTATACGAAGTTGACAAATGATTATTAAGTTTAACTCTAAAATCATAAATAAAATTTTTGATAAAAGCTAGAAGATTTCCGTCCACACCCCATTGTTTTAATCTTTTTAGGACATCATACTTCCACACAGTATCGTAGGCTTTTACTATATCAAAGAAGACAGCCAGTACTTGCCGATTACTTGCAAATGCCTCGTGTATGACCGATTCTAGTTTAATCAAATTGTCCGTTGTACATCTGTTTTTCCTAAATCCGCTTTGTTGTTTGCATATTAAATTATTGGATTCCAGGAAGTATTGCAGACGTTTGTTAAGTATTTTTTCTATTACTTTGCACAAGGTGGATGTTAAAGATATAGGTCGATACGAATTTGGATCCGTCTTTATTTTATTAGGTTTTAAAATAGGAATTACAATTGCTGCTTTCCAAGATTTTGGAAATTGATTCGTATTGAATAAGAGATTATAGATATCTAGAAGGTATTGTTTAGCATTTGCTGGAAGATTTTTAAGGAATGCATAAGATATTTCGTCAGGTCCTGGGCTAGAATTTTTAACGTCCTGAAGTGCTTCATTTAGTTCATTTATACTTAGTGATGAGTTCAGTGAATGATTGTTATTGGTAATGATTATTTTTTGTTCTGAGTTTCTTTTATGTTCAATAAATATAGGGTCATACATAGAGTCATTGCTGTATGTTTGAAACGAAACTGCTAAGGTATTTGTTATTTGTGCTTCATCCGATATTTGATTTCCGTTTATATTAAGAGAGTTTATCTTGTAAGCATATGGAATACCTTTAATTCTGCGGATCTTGTTCCACACTTCAGATGCGGGGGTATCATCGGTAATTGAGGATACATATTGTTTCCATGACTCACGTTTATTCTTTTTGATTATATATCTTGCCTTAGCTCTATGTTTTTTAAAATTTACGAAGTTCTCTTCATTATGGTGTTTTTTTAATACGTTGAAGGCATGTTTACTAAGTTTCAGTGCATTTTGACATTCAGCATTCCACCATGGGACCGTCTGTTTACGTTTTGGCCTGCTTGTTTTACCTATAGTTTCTTCTGCAGCTTTTATAATCATTGTAGTGAATTTTTCAACAATGAAATCAATGTCAGTTTCCAATGGTCCTAACTGGGGTATAGAGTTTTTGATAAAATTTTGATAGCTTGCCCAGTCTGCATTATTGATTTTCCACTTTTCTGGAAAGGATATTTCAGTATTTTTGTCTGATGCGTAGTTGGTTATTGATATAGGCCAGTGATCGCTATCATAAGTATGTTGTAGTACTTCCCAGTTTAAATTTGGAGCTAGCGAGCTTTCGCAATTAACATTTCGAGTTGTTTGGCAGTGATTTCGGTTTCTGATGGAATATATACATTGCATATAGAATATTGTGTTGAAGATTTTATTTTAACTGCTACAACCTCTAATTCTGATTGTATAGGGATTTCCTCTGATTCCAAATGTGAATTAACATAAATGGATACGCCGCCACTAGCTTTACCAGCGTTTGTTCTAATTTTATGGTAGGCCTCATATTGTTTTAACGAGTATTTTTTTATTTGTTGTGAAATTTGTCTCTTGTAAGCAGATAACTTGTGGATGTGTTTCTTTAATTAAAAGCTGTAGCATTTCTATATGTGTAAATACGGATTGAATATTCCACTGAATAATAGCCATTTTGTTAACTTTTTGTTTTTTTTTTATTTATCGTTGGCAGGAGTATTTTCCTGTGATGCGTCAGTATCTTCAGAGGTGTCGTCCTGGATACTAAAATCTTTGTTTATTTTACTAAGTAATTTTTTCTTGATTCTTGTAATTCTAGATTTAATTGCTCTTTCGTTCAATATGGGATATATTTCAGTTAGCATATGTCCCAGCCCGTGTATATCCTGTGTGTATTCTAAGGCCAGTTCTACTGGGGTGGAAGAACCATAAACGTCTTCTAAGAATGCTAGTAATTGGATGTAATTTAGTACATATGGTGGTGATGCATCTTGGATAAATTGTTTGACTGGTTGTAATAACGACTCAATATTAGTAGTTTCTGAAGTAGATTGGTCTATTTTGATATTTTTTTTCTTCTTTTTAATTCGCACTGGTTTTGGTTTTGTGAATTCTGTTGGTATAGTTTCTGTAGGAGTGGAGCAAGTTGGGGATGACACTTCCGAGTAAGATCGTTTATTTTTATTATCGGTAGCAGTGCTGACTTGAGCATCCATTTCTTCTCGAGATTCGTCATTTATATTTGTAATTTGATTTTGTTCGGGACTAGTGGATGGTATTTGTGGAAGAAAATTTTCCTCCGTTTGGGGCTTTTGAGTATTTTGTGGATAAGAGGGATTTGAGGAACAGTCCGAGGAAACGTGACCAGCTTGGTGGCATTTGTAACAAGTTAGTTTATCAGAAAGAAAAATTCGGTACGAAATGTTTTCAAAATCAATTAGGACGGAGTCGGGTACAGTAAAATTGTCTGTAGGTGCAAAGTAAACTTGTCTTCGAAAACTAAGTACATGGCTGTATTGCGGGTCTTGTATTCCAGCTCTAAGAAACGAAATCGGAGACATTAATTTAAAACCAAGATTCATTAAAGACTGTTCGATTATGTGATGGGGTATAGATGGACATACGTTGGATAAAACTAATCTATTAGCGGGTGTAATTAGTTTACGTGCTTTGATTGTATGTTCTCTAATTTTAATTTCACCATGTTGACTTAAAAAATCATCTACGACTTGTGTGCTTGAAAGGTAGATGCATATTCTTCCGTTTGACATTTTGGATGAGAACAATACATTTTTTGGATGGACTATAGTTCCTACTGCAATGGTGTACTCTTCTGTTCTTATTTCATCTACTGCCGGTAAAATTATGGCCTGGTTTTTTGTTGGGAATTTTGTTAATGGTTGTTGCTTAGTGATAGTAGAATAAGTAATGTTTTGCTGATCGGGATTAATTGATGGACCCCTGTAGTCAGAGGTACCACCTGCCATTTTGTCAAATTTAATTTTCTATCTTTATTTTAAATTTAAATTGAACTTTCATTTCAATAATTTTAATTTGGGTAGGTCCGACTCTGTTTATTTAAAAGTAAATAGTCGATCTAGCAATTAGCAAGATAATGCCAAGAGTTGAAACTAGTATTTTAAATAATTAATAAATACGAAATATAAATAATGTTCTTCGTATGTATATAAAAACAATGTTTGTAATCAAACTACTGCAAATTTGGAAACTGTACTTATAGCTATAAATAGACCACTGTACACTGCTTCTATATATTTCGTTTTATTATTTAAATTTACACTATTTCTTATCAAAAACTATAAAAGTTTTGGAGCTCAAAATATTTCGACTTGTCTACCTGAACTTTCAGGACCGGATATTAATATTTTTATTTCACAAGGAAACTCAGTTCCTGTAGCTGGGCTATATCACAAATTTTTATTGAAAATACTTTATAAAAGGTATATAATTAAAACATCCAATCGGTCTAAATCACAATTACAAAATGTATATTCCATCATCAGTGTGTCTAGGTCTACATGTTTTGAGCCATTAAAATATTTGTGTAAAAACCCGTTAAACATTATTTGTTTAAATTTATGTTACATTATCTAATTTTATACGGTGATATGTTAAAGTTACCAGTGGATTTGATAACACGGCAACGTAAGACTCTACATGGGGTTACTGGTCCTGAGATAAACTGTCTACGAGGACTTATTTATAGCAACTCTTAGCTAATATTTTTAACTTTAATTTTTAAAATTATCAAAATAATAAATTGTGTTCATATCCGCTCCCTGCTGGATATGTCTCTCAGCTCTTTCCGTATGTCTCTATTTTGTGCGGCTTGTATCTAGTTACTGCTAAAACACGCTTCAGGTCGTCACTCCACCTGACTGGTGGGCGTCCTCTGCTCCGTAGTGCTTCTTGTTATGGTCTCCAATCGACAATAAATTTTGTGTATCATCATCATCACGTAGCGCTACAACCCTGGGTGGGTCTTCGCTGACTCTACAACTTTTTTTCAATTTGTTCGGTCATCCATCAATCTACTTGGATGATCTTGGGAGATCTGCTTGGATGTTATCTCTCCTTCACATTCTAGGACGTCCGAGTGGTCTTTTGCCTGTGGTTATCTCCTCCCATACCAGTTTTACAAGTCTCTCGTTATGCAGTCTGTTCACGTGGTCTGCCCATCTTAGTCGCTGTGATTTAATTTCTTGGACAATATCGGCGTCATTGTAGAGTGCTTTTAATTCGTTATTGGTTCTAATCTTATACTGGTTTGTGGTGCTGTCATGGTGGGGTCCGATTTTTTTTTAAGTATTTTTCATTCAAAGCGTTTGAGCTTTTCTTCATTTGCTTTGCTCATGGTCGACGTTTCGCATCCGTATGTTATAACAGGTCTGACGATGGATTTATAGAATTTGATCTTTGAACTTCTTGTAAAATTGTTTGATTTTATGAGCTTATTCAGTGCGAATAGACAGCTGTTTGCAGATTGGATTCTGTCTTTTATTTCTTCAGTAACATCGTTGTCAGCTGTGATTACGGTTCCCAGATAGTTAAAACGATGTACTTTTTCTAAATTAAAGGTGTTGATCGTCACATTTTGTCCTATTCTGTCTGTTCGTGTCGTTCTATTTATACACATACATTTCGTCTTCTTTTAATTACTCTTCAGCCCTACTTCACTTGTTGCTCCTTCCACTTTATTGAAGATGTCTTTCGTGGATAGGATGAAGTCTCCAACGAGATCTATGTCATCTGCATATGCGAGTAACAGCTTAAGACCTTGAATCGATAGCAATTTTGTTTTTATTTTGGCCGACCTCAACGTGAAAAAGTAGTGCAGCATTACCCTGTTTGAGTCCACTGTTGATTTTAAAGCTACCAGACAGTTTATTATATACACGTACTTTAGATATTCTACCCTCCATACAGACTTTGGTCATCTAAATGAGTTTCTTTGGTATTGATAACTCCGCCATGGCATTTCATACTTGGCTTCTTTCTACGCTATCATATTCCTGTCGAAATATATGAAAAGTTTGTGTATGGGTCTCAATAATCCGTGCATTTTGTTCCCTTTTTTGTCGATGGCAGTATTATGTTTTCCTTTTATCGTGCTGGTATCCTTTCTTGTAACCATATATGCGTTATAAGCTGGTGGATTTGGCGATATAGTGCGTCTCACCTATATTTCAGAAGTTCTGCTGGTATCTCGTCCGTACTCAGCGCTTTGTGATTTTTCAGCTTATTTAAGGCCTTTTGGGTTTCTTCAAATAAGGGGTTTTTGACGGGCATGTCCGCCATGATATAGATATTCTATTCTTCCTGTATGATGTTAAGAAGGTCTCTAAAATACTATTTCCATTCTTCAGTTACTTATTTACTGTCGATTAGCATACGGACCCCATTGCCTCTCAGTGTATGGATGAAATTGGATTTTTTTTTTCAGAGGAAATTGCTTTATAGAATTCTCTGGAGCCTGGTTTGGGCCGGTCTTTCTTCATATTTGTCTTTTTCATAGTTTGTTTTCTTTGTGCGTATTATTTTTCTTATTTCTTTTCGGCAGTCGTCATATTCCTTTTTTACTTTGGTCTGTTAGCAGTTGTATCCAAGTCCTCCTTACTGTTTTTTCTTTTTTCTTTTTTCCAGCTGTTTCCGATATTTCTCGTCATACCATGTTTTTCCCTCTTCTGTCTACTCCTTCCAAAGATCTTGTCCGCTGTCTTGGTTATTATTTCGGCAGTCGTTTCTTATAGCTGTTCTATATCATTGTATTCTTTTTCAGATTTCAGGGTTTATTCAAGTTGTTCTCTATAGTCTTGTTGTTTCTCTACATTGTGCATTTTGTCCATGTTCAATTCTGGGTTTATTGTTGTTTTATTGTATTTCTGGCTAGATATTTGCTCTGACTAAGTCATGGTCTGTGCCTCCGTCTATTCCTTTCAGGCTTATTACATCTATAATATTGTTCAGACGACGGGCATCTACAATGATGTGGTCAATTTGTTTGCGCGTGACATGGTCGTTTGAGACCCAGGTTTGCTATTGCCATGTGTTGTCTATCGGTTGTCTGGTAATCTGGCAACGGTTCCTACCCTACTCTATTTTAGCGATTCGATTTTTCCAATGTTTTTTTTTTGTTCTACGACATATTTCTTCGTTTAGGTTTCGGTCTCTCAGAGAGACACCCAAATCTCGCGCTCCATAATCCTGAGTCACGCGAATCTTATTCGCTCCATAAGTTAGTACAGGTAACCCAAATTGGTCAAAGATTTTTCTTTATAAGGCATATGGATAGGTCTGATTTAAATACAAACACTGCCCAGGCTAATCCTATACGACGTGGAAGCTCACATGTCTTTATATATTTGCCCAACCGAATTTCATGCCCTAAGTACTGATACAATGCAGTCTGTGCAATATCTCTTCCAAGAATAATAATACTTATTTTGATTTAGTACCAAATCAGTCATAATTTTCGTCTTGTTTATATTAACATTTAGTCCTACGTTCAAAGATACGTGATATAGTTGTTTAAACATTATTGTTGGATGATCCATACGATCGACTATAAGGACGAGGCCACCTGAAAATCTCAATTGACTAAGCTTCTTTATATTTATTTTCTAATCTGCCTTCTTACAAGTATGTTTTAAAGCGTCGTTGCCTCCTTACTGAATTTATTAATTTTTTTTTAGGTTTGGATATGATAGTTTAGTGATGGTCTATTCATCATTTTGTCAATGCTTTTAACATGTTCTGTTGGCTTATGGTATGGATTGCTTTCTCGTAGTCCATGAATATCTGTGCCTATGGCTTGTTGTATTCTGCAGACTTTTCTATCAAGTTGTTTATTACTAGCAAGTGGTCGTTAGTGTTGTATCCTGATCTTAATCCAGCTTGTTTTCTAAGCTGATAGAAGTCTAACTTAGCGTTTAGTTTTTTTTTGATAATCTTTGGGAAAAGTAAAGAATATAGTTGTGTAGATTAAAACATTGCACGATCAACTCAAAAATGAAAATTACTTAATAAGAACCTTCTGAGAAGAGAAGAAGAAGACTAAAGCAGATATCTCAAAGACTATTAGGCAAATGATAATCTAGTTGGTATTTTTAAAGACCACAAAAGATTTAGGCCTACCGTTACTTTTAGGACATCTATAGACTTTACATAATAAATTATAATGAGAATGAAAAAACTTTCTAAAAGATGCTATACAAATGTACAATTTGTTTCCATTCAACTCTTTTTTTGCTAAATCTTTCTAGTGAATTAGAATATTTTCATTAAATTTTTATAGGCCGGTGGATTCTAAACCAAATCCTTTGTATTTTCGAGTGAATCAACGGAGCAAAAAAATCCAAATGAACTTTTCAAATTTAAAAACAATTACTGTGTAAAATAATCAATTTCAGTCGTTCCCTACGTAAATACAGACTCGACTCTTAAGAGCTGAACATTTAAAAACTGTTAACGAGGAGAGGGGAAAGAGACAAAGGCTTGTTTATGTCGCTCCCAGCGTGGAAGCCCCGAAAGAGGGTTAGATGGAATTAATTCGGCCATCATTTTCCTTGAGAGGATTTTGGGGATGGAGGTGGAGTGGTAAGAGCGGGTAGAAAAGGGTAGAGAGTTGTCGGTAATGAGTTTTTGATTACGTAGTTTATCCTCGTGGTGATTGGACTTCCAAGAATATTTAAATTATGGGTTATTACTGGTGGTCGTTTTTGTAGCTGTCGTGTGTGAACAAATCATTACAATTTTTAAGACACTACTGAACAATAATTGCTTATATTTTTTTTCTATTTTTGGTAATTGTCTAGTTATTAACTAACATTAAAACGACAATAACTAATGGTTTTAGTGATTTGGACCGTGCAGTATGTTGTCCATCTCAATGTTTTGCTACTTTTTTTTATTGTAGTCGTGGAGGCTTCCAATTTTATTTAACTAAAAAGAGTAATAATTTGAACGCACTCACAGATATATAGTCATGAAAAATCAGACTGTTTGGCCTACAAGCCAGTATAAAATGGATTTTTTTAATAAGGATCTTCCAGTAAGGACTTCTTTCCCTATTGAAAGAAAAAGAAAAGAAAATTATACTTTGACAGTTGGTAGTGGCCTTTGTTGAAGCAACATCTGTCAAATTGGTAGTTATTTATTACCTTTGTTTGACCAAGTCACCATGTAGGGATATAAGGGCAAACGAAAACGAAACGAAGGCATTATCAGGAGCTACGGCAACATTTTTAAAATAGAAGCATATTTCTGCAAATAGAAGCAAGGGATCAGTCATAATCATTTTCAATAAGTTCCTGCACTAAGCGTATCTTATATAGATAAAATTTGATCTTTTTCAAAATGTTTTGGACGCTACTTCGTTTGATTCCAGATGCAGCTGCTTGTAGCCTCGTACTTTACATGGGATCTAGGTAAGCGTGTGCTAACATTGTAATAGTAGGCTTCAGTTTCCGGTTTTTAATTACCTGCATTCCGGGTTTCCTGAAATTTTTTTATAACTTCAAACACATATTTCTACTGACATGTTTATCTTGATCACTTATTGTCACTTATTAAATTGCTGGGCGGTCGTATTGGCAGATTTATTGTTCATAAAATACAAACACAAGGTTTATCCCATTCTGTATCTTAGTAAAATGAAAGGATATAAATTTTCGTTGTGTAGATTATTGAAATTGTGGAATACATGACAGATAGTCTTCGAATGCTAATTTCTAAATTTTTATAAACTTTAAATAAAGTGATATCTTGATCTGCTGTTACATCATTACGTCGCTCTGTTTCATTATTTTTTGGGAGAACTAAACTTATTTTTCTAGGTCGGTAATGTAGATTCACTGCTTACCGACAGTGACGTCATACTGTCTGGCCCAACTACGGCATACTCTGCGGTATGTCTATCCTTTCCAGAATGGGATACACTTTGGTAATAAACTTTCAAACATTATAAATAATTGCTTACAACTGATATTTACAAGGGAATCCTCTAATTTGACGTTGTTTATGATATCTTATCATATCATTTACTTAATGTGAAAAACGTAACAATAAAAACAGAATACAAACTATCCGAAAGAAGAAATTAAAGTATAAAGCATTGGAGTAGCTAATCAACTTTAGTTTAAACTTTATTTATTTTTAAATAGGTGAGTATTACACCGAATTTAAAAGTTTAAAGACTGATGTATAGAGAATTGCATAAGCTTTTAAACGACATATTATTTCACGTCCATTGACATTAAAAAAATTGGAGTGATTTACCCTGGCTTAGGGGCGAAAGAAGAATAATCCAAATTACCGGTAAAAGGTAATATCCTTTAATTAAAAATTGACGTATCGCTGGGTTTTTCAAAAATATTGTCGTAGTTCCTGATGATGCTTTTGTTTTATTTTCGTTTGGCCACCTATAGGGTACAGTACGTGAAAATGATACAATTATTTTATCAAAATCAATGTTCTGTTCCGGCAAGGTTCCGCCCGCTTCTCACATTTTGTAGTAACCATAATCGATATAACGACAATTAGCCCAGTCTGGTTATGCAAAAATCATCGATTTCACGGCAAAATATTTCGCAGATATCTGAAGCTTGTAAGACATAGGTGGGGGTTACTAGATGACGAATTAATGAAAAGATGCTCCTATTTTTACCTTGCGTTTTTTTTAACAATCATTTATGGTCACAATTTGATTTTTTGTCTAATTCAAGTTTTTTCCCTAATTTTTTAAATAATAAATATTTGTTTTTTTTTATTTCAAGAATATCTTCATTTTGCCGTTTTTTTTGAAAGAAAAAATTATAAATCTTTTATGGAGATATTTGCAAAAAAGCAGTTTTTTTGCACCAATCTATAAATTTTATTAATTTTTTTTATTAATGAAATAAAATGTTATTAATATATTAAATCATTAAGGAATTACCTTGGTTTAAATTTATACGAAATTTTCCCCCGATCGGTCAAACAGTTTCAAAGTTATTTAATATGTTTATCCCTGAGACTAATTATTTAAACTATTGAACTTGCCCTATGAATAACGTTAGACATATTTAGCAAATTTCATACGATTATTTAAGACTTAAACTATCTCAGAAGTTAAATGTATATTGCGTTTTCATTTAAATTACTTACAAAACAAACGTTTGAAAAAGGGGTAAGTTTTTTACTTATAAACAAATGTAATAACTTCTATATTTTTTAAGCTACAGATTTGTACGTACAACCATTAGATAGCTGGTAAAAAAACTCCCATTAAAAAAAATTACACTTCTATGACCAATAGAAACAAAGAAAATATTTTGTGTATTTCGAACAAAAGAGTTTTTACTAAACGTATTTAACTACTTGTTGATTAAAAATTGTAAGTAATAGCATAGCATGTAAGAATAAAAGGGTAAGAATTGTGCCGGCATTGTATAGTCCCAACGCCAAGGAAAACCCCAAAATCCAAAAAAAATCGGTAGTTTTTCTTTTAAATTCAGAACTTCAAAAATCAATTTCAATTCATTAAACGTTTTAACGTAAAATTCATCCTATTTTTCTATATACAAGGCCCGTCAGGCCTTCTATATACCGCTGATGCGGATTATGCCCTTAAGGCGGATCAAGTGAATGCTGATCCTTTTCGCGACACCCGAGCACTGAGGTCATGTGCGGCAAGCATGGGCTCGGTGGCCGGACACAATTCGGGCGTCCAGCCGGCGAGGAGAACAAAATTTACTTTTGCCAAATCGGCGGCTGAGTGACCGAGCACACTTTTTTCCGGACATGAAGTAGACAGCCCAGGCTGTCGGCTTCATGGACGGAACGAACACACGCTTTTTCTTTTTTTTTAGGGACTCCAGTCCCGAAGTGAAGTTAGAGTAAAATCTATAGTCAGTAAAGTAAATAGGGAGAAAAGCCTAGATGTGGCTACCCCTACAGTCAGGTGGCGTAACCACAGTTATTAAAAACAGGAGGTGTCTCATTACCCAGGGCACCTCAAGTAACTTTCAGATCATAAGCCTCCTCACGTAAGTCACACGATGAGAAGGGGTGGTGGAAAAGCCTGGGGGTCAGATAGGTACCACTTCAACTAGTGAAGTGTGACCGGTTTGATCTTCGGACATGTGGATTCCATACTTAGTTTGGTATACACATGTTCCTAGGGGTAGGGTTGATCGCTTAGCGTGATTATGTGTGTGAATTGTAAGTAATATTGAAAACCATTGAACAAATAATTAATTATTTACAACTTGTATAATCGGTAAAAATATTATTTATTATAGATTATTTCATAATAAACAGCAGACTGTGGCATTAACTTAATCAAGCAGTAGTGGTTTTAAAGTAACTATTTTCTTTTTTTAATTTTTGTTTAAATAATTTCAACTTAACAAAATAAAAAGTCTTTACAAATTTTAGAAATACGATTATGATTGTCATAAGTTTATATATTTTTAAAAGATTCGTTCTATATAAGCTTCCAATATTTTGATTTCTCATTAATAATAAAAAAATCTTTTTTTGATTTATTTTAGACATCTGAAACATATTTCCATTCAAAAGGAGCAGATCACTTTTTACTCTTTTTGTACTCTTTACGAGGTTATTTTTTAAAACTTTTGATTACATTGTACATTAAATCGAAAGAAATTATCTTTTGTAATATTGTATTTAAAGTCAGGGGAAATTTAAATTAATCAGCGCAAACGAATAAACTCTTAGTTACATGGATATTTTTTACGATTCCAACGCAACTAAAGAAAATATAATGGGAATTATTTGTGAGGTGATTGTGGTTCTATACTCTACTGCAGTTGATATAAATTATAAAAAAAATACAACAGTATACTTTCTTTAAATGATTTACTTACAGTTCAACAGAAATATCGGCAAATTATTTTTTAAACTAGAAACTCTGCCACCAACTGAGGGTGCAGCCAAACAGCATGTTCTTCGGGTTTATTATCAATTACAAATGTGGTTAGGTAATAAGTTAGATGCTTGTGCCTATGGTTGAAGACAAAGTTCCACTGGTTTTGAACCAATTTATATTTAGATACTTTCATTACCGAAGAGACATTAAAGCACATTACATGCAAATGCACCACAGGTTGCAAAAGTCCTAGATGTGGGTGCAGAAAACGTGGTTTGAATTGTACGAACTTGTGCATAAATTGTAGTGAGGAAGAAGTAGAGGAGAAAATATGCTGAAACATCGGTACAGTTACGTTTGATGACGACAGTGATTCTGAAGATGTATATTTATAGACTGACTTAATAAATGAAGACAAATAACCTGAAACAAAAAGGTTCAGAGCTGACAGTGAAGTCGAATGAATTAACTAACTTTAACTTTTAAACCAATGTATGTAAAGAAAATAAATAAAGTAAAGTTCAATAAACATTGCAAAATTTAATAATACAAGTTTCGAAAAAATCGACTTATTTTATCAAAGCAGTAATGCAGATTAGATTAATATTGTATATCATATTTGTACGAAAAATAGAATAAAAATCAATATTGTTAATTATAAAAATACAAAAAATTATAATTAATATAAGGAATATAATAATATAATGTGTAAAAAATTACCTGAAATTTAATTTATAAAATATATAAGTATTATTACATCATCGATATACAATGAAAAAAATATATGTTGATTTTCCGGGATTAATACTGCGACAGACTATTCCAGCCAAATTAAAAAAAAATAGTAAGTTTTTACGGTGAATCTTAAATGGACTCAATTTTTCCGAGGTTTCCCATATTTTCCGGCCAGTGAAAACTATGTATTTATTAATATTTCGACGAGATACTCCAGAATAAAAAAAGAGGTTCCAGCTGTAATGGAAGCCTTTTCCGAAGTTCCGATGTCAAAAAAAAAGGGGAGTTGAAAAACTTATTCCTCCACATTCCTATGTCGATCTTTCGAACGTACCTTCGTTTCAAAGGGCTGTAAGTTTAAAAAAATTTGATGAATTTTATAGCTATAAGTTTCAATATAAAGTCATTTAAAACTTGTGCAAATTTTACTTCTTAATGTTTATAATCAATAAAGATATGATTTTTTAAAAAATAGTCGTACTTTTATTATACTTTATACTTTATTCGTATTAGCCATAGAAGGTTTTTGAATTTTTAATGTGACTTTTCTTACCAGCTATCCAATGGTTGTACGTACAAGTCTGTAGCTTGAAAAATATAGAAGTTATTACAATTGTTTATAAGTAAAAAACTTACCCCTTTTTCAAACGTTTGTTTTGTAAGTAATTTAAATGAAAACGCAATATACATTTAACTTCTGAGATAGTTTAAGTCTTAAATAATCGTATGAAATTTGCTAAATATGTCTAACGTTATTCATAGGGCAATTTCAATAGTTTAAATAATTAGCCTCAGGGATAAACAAATTAAATAACTTTTAAACTATTTGACCGATCGGGGGGAAATTTCGCACAAATTTAAAAGACGGTAATTCCTCGATGTATTAATAACATTTTATTTTGTTAATAAAAAAATTTTAAAAATTTATAAATTAGTACAAAAAACTGCTTTTTTGCAAATATCTCTGTAAATTATTTATCAATTTCAATTGAAAAACGGGAAAATAAATATACTCCTGATATAAAAAAATGATATAAATATTATTTATTTAAAATATAGGGGAAAAAACTTATAGACAAAAAATCAAATTGTGACCATAAATTATTGTTAAAAAAAAACGCAAGGAAAAAACAGGAGTAGCTTTTCATCTATTCGTCATCTAATAACCCCCATCTATGGCTTACAAGCTTCAGCTGCGAAACATTTTTCCATCTTTTTTTTAACCAGACTGGGTCAAATATACAATATCAAACGTTTTACATGACTAAGAAAATAAAATAAATTTAAAATAAGAATTACTGTGAGAATACGTTGTAAAAAATTCACAAAACACGTATTTCCAGATATATACAACATCTGCACCCCAATATAAGTTTATACAGAATGTATAAAGACGAGGGACGGTCCAATAAGTCGCGAAGCGAACATCGGACGGAAAAACTGAAGAACAGGTGTTCCTTTTAAAAAATAAGTATCTTTTATAGGGAAAATTCTTTCGAATTGTTCATAGAGGGTGCTATAATTGGTAAAAACTATTTATCGTGATACCCTAGGAAAATTATAAAAAATTGTGTAATATCTCTAAAAATACATTTCCAAAACGTGAAAAAAGAAAAAAACAAGTTGTTCTGAAGCTATTTTCTTGTGGTATCTTAAACACGTGTTTAATATTTTTAAAAAATCTATCGAATGGCACTCAAAACACGATCTCACACTCACATTCTCTGGGCGGACGAAAGAATTATAGTATCTTAACTACTTCGATTAATCGCCCCGAAGTTAAAATTGCTGTAATTATAACTGTTCTTTGTAGCGACAATTCGACGTTTTTCGAGATTGTATTAATTGTATTGTATTAATTATTGTATTGTATTAATTACTGTATTGTATAATATTGTTTATTTTCGGAAAATTTATACACAGGGATGGGATACAATATGGAACCAACTAAACATATTTGAAACAAAAAAGACGCTATTCATGAAACTTTGCATGCCAATACAATGATACACAACGCATTTGACGTATTTTTTTTTGTTCCTACTCTACTTCAAGTTTTACTGGAAATCCATTTTATTTAACTCTAATGGGTCTTTGCAGATTAAAAAATGTGTTATTACCATATATGCCAAGTTTGAGAGAAAAATATTGTCAAAACGAGAAATAAATCACTTTACAGTTTAAAAATAAGTACATTTATGGACCTATTCTTGGAGGAGAATAATATTTATTTTTACACACAAGAGGCCGTTACGGCCTAGGGCATTTTTTAACAACATAATCCTAATATTAACTAATTAAAATTATTTTAAACAGAACTTTAAATTAAATATGTATATACAATATTATTAACTACTCTGAAGGACCTGGTGTACAATATTTCTCCATTCGCTTCTATTTTGTGCTTTTCTTTTCCAGTCCCTCACCTTCACGTGTTTAAGGTCTTTCTCCACTTTACTAATCCACCTCGTTTTGGGTCTACTTCTTCTTTTGGAGCCGATTAATTTTCTGGTTCTTACTAGTTTAGGCATTATAATTGCTGCCATTCTTTCCATATGTCCCAACCATCTGATTCTTTGTGCCTTGGCGAACTTGGTAATGGTAGGTTCTTTGGTAGTAATGGTAATGGTAGTCAAGCCATGAATTCATTGTTGGTTCTTCTCTCCCAACCATCTTCTATCTTCCGTCCTCCGAATATGCGTCTTAATATTTTCTTTTCCCATCTTTCCAGAGTATTTTGTTCCTTCTTATTTATTGTCCATTTCTCAACAGCATATGTTACTGTGGGTCAAATTGCTGTTTTATATATTCTTAGTTTACATTGTCTAAAAACGTATGTTCAGTAGGGCTTAAACTACCTAATATGTTATTCCCTTTGGCTATTCTCACTTCGAGCTCTCATTTCTCTTTTCCATTTTTATCGGTAACTACACCCAGGTATTCAAATTTGTCCACCCTTTTAAAAATATAGCTGTTACCACTTACAGACCTCGCACTAAAGTCTTCTTTTTTCCCTTCTGTTCCTCCCATGATCATATATTTAGTTTTGTCTTCATTTAGTTCCTATCCGAATTTTTTTGCTCCTTCGATGATTTTCTTTACAACTCTTGTTAATTCTTTCTCGGATTTTGCTAGGATTGTTAAATCTTTGGCAAATGCCAGCCACTGGTGCTCATTTTTCATGACCGTTTCTTTCAGCTTCATGCTGCATTTTCTAATTACAGTTCCTAATACTAAGTTGAATAATCTAGTGCATAAAGGATCTCCCTCTCTCAAGCCTATTGCAACCGTAAATTGTTCTGATATGTGACCCTGCCACGTAATTTCACACTTAGAGTTATTTAATGTCATTTTTACTGCCGGATCAGTTTCTTTGGTATACCCAAATGTTCTATTGCTCGATACATTTTGACTCTATCGACTCTATCATATGCTTGTCTAAAATCCACAAACAAAACATGCAGGGGACTTTAACCTTCACAACAAGTCGTTTGTATATCCTTTAATGAGAAGGTTTGGTCTACAGTAGATCTGTCCCTTCTAAAGCCGGCCTGATATATATGCAGGATTCTTTCCGTGTAGCAATTTAGTTTATTTCTCCATATTCTGTATACCGTGTCTAGTAAGGCTATACCTCTATAGTTTTCACACTCCAGTTTGTCTCCTTTTTATGCAGAGGGTATATGCGGGCCTCATACCACTCCGATGGCATTATTTTCTTTTGACTTCTGTTATTTTTTATTTCTTGTATTTCTGTCATCACCTTCTCCTCTGTAAGCTGCCTTTCATCTATCTCATCTTCTCCAACCGTCCAGTTTTCTACTGCTTCGTGGTCCACCTCACCATTTAATAATTCTTCAAAATGTTTTTTCCATTCCATTCATATTTCTGCCGGATCGCTAATTATATTTCCGTCTTTACCTTTCATATAACTACAGTGGCTTTGGTAACCTGTTCCCATCTTTTTAACTTCTTGATATAACGACATCGCCTCTTTGTTTTTAAACTTCTCTTCTATCTATTTTAATTTCAACTAATTGTGGTATCTGTTTTTCCTATTACACAGAGCTTTTAATCTTCCTCGAATTATTCTATATTCTTGCTTTTATATGTTAATAATTGTTGTCTGATCTTGTTCTTTTCCTTTGCTATCGCCTGACACTCTTCGTCAAACCAATCTTTGTTTGCACTTGGAGTCGCACTTCACTATTTTCTCGATAGATTTTCCTACGGCAGATTTAATTTGTTCCCAGGCGTGATGTGTCTGTAAATTTTGGTCACATTGTTGTAAAATTTTATTTATTTCTTCTTCATATTTATTTTTTAGTTCTACTTCCTTAAGTTTTTCAGTATTGTTCTTTCTCTTCGTTTATTGTTCGATTGCTCTTTTTCTTACAGTCTCCTCCCAAATGTGACTTTAACGAGGTAATGTCTGAGTCGATTTCAGCTCCTCTTATACTTCTTACCTTCTGAACGATATTCATATATTTACTTTCAATCATAACATGATCTTTTTGATCACCGTCCTTTCATCTGGGGAAACCCACGTACCTTTGTATATCTCTTTTCGTTTTAGTTGTGTGCTTTTCACCACCCTGTTTTCTCCATAGCAAATCCAATAAGTCTGTGACCATTATCGTTTGTTACTTCGTGTTTACTATAGTTACCAGTTACTGCAGTAAACAGAGGTTCTTTTCCCACTTTAGCATTACAATCATCTATTATTATTTTTACATCACGTTTAGGTAGGCGTTTAGGTATTGAACATATCCTATCAGAGATAGGATTAAAAGCTATCACTTTGTCCTTGATACATTGAGCTACTACAAACCAGTTCCAAGCATTCTATATTTACCTCTACTTTTGAAGAGCACCATATCTTCTATATCAGTTATTTCCGATCCTAATTGTTTTATTTCTTGAAAAGCCATTAAATTGATTTAATACTTCATTGCCTCATTCATTAGTTCTTTTAGCGCACCTTCATAAAAGGTTCCTCTGACATTCCATGTAGCTAAATGTATCTTATCATTCTTTGGCTTTACCTTTGTATTACTTTCTTGTTTTGTTTCGTTTTCATACTTCGTAATCTTTCGTCGTTCGTAATCGTCTTCATTACTTTTCTTTTTATGCAGGTGCTTAGTTTTTTGCTTTGGTATTTACCACCAACGTTTGGATTGTGCCATCCCAGCGCCATGTTTCCTGATCGGAATATATTTTCTTATATTCTACTTCTACTTCTTTTCCTTCCTTTCTTAGTTCTTGCGCTTTCTGTCTGACATATTTCTGTATAAGTCTGTTTTTCTTTGACAGGTCATTATTGGTATAAAGTAGACTTTTTTTTCGGTTTCTTAATTGGTTTTTAATTCTTATGACTTTTCTTTTGTCCTCTTTTATTTCAAACTTAAAAAGACTTTTTCTCCCAGCTTCACAACCTTCTATATTTGAACATCGACTGTAAATTCTACCTGCATAAATTTTTTTATTTCATGTTTTAGAGTCTCTGGAATATTTGTATCTATGTTTAGGCCATATTTTTACCCCATTTTTCAATTTTAAAACTATCAAGCCGTTCTTCTATTTAAAAAACTACCTTGTTTAGTTTTGTGTTTTCTTCTCCTAATGTTACCTTCTCTTGTCTTAACTATGTTATTTCTTCTCTATATTCTTTTTGTTCTCTACGAATTTCGCTGACTTCTTTTGATTGTTCTTCTATCTTTATACTTTTTGTACATTTTCTTTTATTTTCTCCTTTTTGTTGATGGGATATCTCCCGATTTTGCGACTTTTGGTGGAAGCACGGTGTAACACTTGATCTCCTTTTCTCTCCTCTTGAACTCCTTTTCTGTTCTTGTTGTTTTCGTCTGTTGCGGTACCGTCGCTTTTGAGATCGAAATTCGAAATTTAAAAATTATGTTTGTCCTTATCTTCTCTTCTTCTTATAGTGCCGTGCACCTATAGTCTGTTGGAGAATTATCTTAAGGCCATACGTCTTTTGCGGCATGCAAAAGATCCTGTCCAGTTTTTTATGTTCCGTAGCCACAACATTTGTTTGTGACCCACTCCTCTCTTGCCTTCAATCTTTCCTTGGATGATTATTTGAGGAATTGCGTATTTTTTTCCTCTCAGAATATGGTTGAGGTATCCAATTTTTCGTACCTTGATCAAATTGAGTAGTTCTCTCCCAGTATTTGCTTTTCTTAAGACTTCCTCGTTGCTTATTCTATCTGTCCGTGGTATGCGGAACATTCTTCGTAACGTCCACATTTCGAAGGCCTCCAACTTATTAATGGAAGGTACTCTTAACGTCCACGTTTCCATGCCGTACAACAAAATGGACCATCCTGTAGCGGAGATTGAAGGAAAGATTGCGGTTACATAGTAGCGGTTTAAACTTGATACAAGCTTATCTTGATTGTTCGGTACAGCATTTTATTTCTTGTTGAAAATCCCATTGGTCATTTATTATTATTCTTAAGTATTTAAATGTTTCCACTTGATCGATTGAAGCACCATCTACTTGCAGTTATATTCTTAAAATTGCGTTTTTTCTTATTGCCATGCATTTAGTTTTTCCAGCATTTATCTTCAAGCCATATATTTTTCCTACGGTATTTATTTTATTTAACATCAACTGCATATCATGTTCGTTGTCTGTTATTATCGCGGTGTCGTAGTCGTAACGAATGTTATTTATCGGGAACCCGTTGACCTTTATTTCAAACTCAGAGCCTTTCAGTGCCTCTGCAAAAATGTTCTCTGCATAGAGAATAAAGAGCATAGGAGACAAAATACACCCCTCTTAAAATTTCAAATTCATCTGTGTTGGTTGATTTGTTCAGTCTCACTCGTGCTTTTTGATTCCAATAGAGATTCTAGATAACTCATATCTTTCTCGTCAATGTTAGCGGTGTGTAGCATTTTTATCATTGCGTCATGTTTTACAGTGTCAAACGCTTTTTCATAATCGAAGAATGTTATGACTACATCATTTCGTTGATCCATGCAGTTTTGTACAAGCGTATTCAAGCAGAAAGCTGCTTCACGTGTACGTAGTCCGCTCTTGAAACCAAATTGTGTCTCACCGCTTAGATCTTCCAGCTTTCTGAACATTCTTGTGTGAAGGATGCGAAAAACACCTTAAACAGATGGCTCATTAAACTTATTAGTCTATGGTTTTTGCATTTTGTCGCTCTTTGTGATTTAGGGATCATTACAAAGCTTGAAAAAAGCCAATCAATATGGCATTGAAAATTGTTACCAGCATATCAATGTTATCATCTTCCAATAATCTTTATCTTCTTTATCTTCCGGATAAATTTTCCGTGGGTAAGTTAGTAGTTGGCAGATTCGGTCTATTATCCGCAAAGATGGACGAAGCATAGTTTGCCCAGATTTTAGCTAGTTCTTCCTGTGTATGAACGTAGTTTCCTTGATCATTCTTCAGGTGAGTCTCATGGTGTTTCTTGTATATACTCGAAATTTCTTTCACCTTTTTCTGTAGTCCAAAGCTGTCCACTCGTTTTCTTGATTTTTAAATTTATTTGCGACTGCTTCGTCAGCCGCGACTATAGCTATTTTTATTTTCTCACAGGTTTCCTCTATGCAATTTCCTTGAATATTTCTCAAGTTCTCGTTGATGTACTTACTGTATGTAGATCTAAGCTCTTCATCTCTCCATAATTCTCTAGTGTTTATGTATTTTTTATTAGACGGCTTTTTAACCTTTGCTAATCGAAGCCTTACATTCGCGATTAGAGGATTGTGGTCAGACGAGATGTCCGCACCAGGGTAAGCGGCCACTCTTGTTATACAGTTGCGGAATCTTTGGTTTATCAAGACGTAATTAATTTGATTTCGTATCATATGACCTGAACGATATTTTGGTGCACGCCATGTATACAATCTTCTTGGTGGGAGTTATCACCCCACATGAAGCAAAACGAAGGGCTTTTTCGCAATCCAAATTTTTGTGAGAATTCGTTATGTTCTAAATAGTTTTTCTGTCAACCTTTAAAAACTGAAGTTTGCTTACGTATTAAGAAGTGTTGTTTGGTCTTCTTTAGAAAGCTTTCGCTTCTTGTTTGGTGGTATATTCTATAGTCTAAGTAAATTTTTATAGCTACACTGACCGGCAAAAAAAGCCACCCTATAAATTTCCAAAAATAAAAATTTATTGGAAGTTTTATGCAGTGTTTCATATTGTACATTCAAAATCTTTCATTTTTAAACCAAAAAATCGGCATTCCTGCTTGATTCCTTAGAAAATTTATTTAATTAGAAGTCTACAAAAGAAAAGTATAGTCTAATATCGAAACCAATGCAAACAATTACGGGTGAAAATTGTCTAATATCGGGTATTATTCCCTAAAACATTAATAACCCTTTGCATACGATTTGGAAGGGAAAGGAAACAAATATTTAAATGAAGACTTAAGGAACACGTTCATATTATTCAATTCAACGTTCAAGTAATATGTTAGGATTCTTGCAGTATGCGGCCGTGCATTATCTTGCATAAAGATGGAATTGTCCACAATAAAACAACCAAATGAAACTACTGCTTCTGCCAAAACATCATCTATACACCAGTGAGCATTCAGTGGGCCATTAATGAAAATAAGTTCAGTTCGAGCTTAAAGTAAGATTCCAGCATAAACCATGACATCACCACCGCCAAACTTCCTTCTCTGGAATATACAAGCTTGAGCATATCTTTTATTTCTCCGTCTCCAAACTCTCTCTCGGTCAATGTCAGATTTCAAACAGAACCACGATTCATCAGTAAAAAGAATTCAGCTCCAATCTTGTATTCCAATGTTAATGTTGACGAGACAAAATTAATCGAATCCTACAGTGTCTGGATTGTAAATCGGGAATAATAGCCTACCTGCTTGCCACTAGCCCTCTTTCATTGAGACGTCTTCTAACTGTTCTCTCACGTACTTTCTCATTTTGAACCTCATACAGACGGTTTCTTCAGCAATTGCAGGGAATGGCGATTTCTTAAAAGTTCCATCACAATAAAACGATCATCTCTTTACGAGGTAACTCTTCTACGACCGAAACTATAAACGTCAAAATGTCAAAAATAAGCATACAAGATCGTAAAAAATATTTAAATTGAAATGCAATATAAACAGTGCAGAAAACTTCCAATGAATTTTTATTTTTGACAATTTATAGGGTGGCCACTTTTTTTGCCGCTCAGTGTATTAACAATTTTTTGGTAACATAAAAAATAAGTGATATAACTTCACGAGTTTTACACATATCAATTTTTAAATTTGTACACTTTAATAGAACTTTGAGAAACCCTTTTTACAAAAAACAAGTGCAATCGACTTTGTTCCATTTATTGCCGAGATATTGAAGCTTACATTTGGCACGCATTTCCGCCTAACCATAAGTGATTGCAGGTTTAGATTTAAACAAATTATCTTTTCTTACTAAATAATTTTTTAACAAATTACATTTTATTGTCAAGTACTTTTTATATAAAAAATTTTGTGTGCTGCGCCTCGCGACAGCATGCATAAAGAGAAAAATTGTTTTCTCATAAAAAGTCGCTTGAAACGCATGGCAGGTAGGGTGGGGCTACTGGGTTCTGCCTCTTTTTTTCTTTTTTTATTATTTCAATTTTTGGGTTTTGCAGATCGTTTCTTTGATTTTACACTTACTTTTTTTCAATGAATTATACTTGTTTCTATAGAAGTTTGTTATATTGGTCCTTCTAGTACTTTTTGTAAGTATTTTTTTGTCAAATATTTTTCTTTTGCGTTTTATTTCAGTCCTTTTTATGTTTCTAAATTTAATCAAGTCTACTCCCGTCCGTCACTATTTTTTATTATTTCTTATATTCACATATTTAATTTATTCTTTATAGATTATACATATATTAAACTAAAGAATACAGAACGCATGCGATAATAATAAAAAGTCCTTTTAAACTCGAAAGGATATAACATCCACGACATAACCAGAAATGTGTCTTAAAACACTGACCTTGAATGGTTACAGCTTTTTGTAAGATACTAAATAAAACATATTTCAGTTTGCTAAACGCGCGGAATTTTCAGGATTTTAGTCTGAACACCTAGTGACACTTCCAATCCTTTTACAGAGCTATAGCACACCTGAGATGCGTCTTTCACGTATTTCGGCATGACGGGACGCGGGTATTTTGCCAGAAATAGGCCCAGAAAGACACGAATAAGCTTACACATTTGCTTAAAATATCTTGAAGATACAGGTGGGACAATATAACTGGATTAATTTTGTAGACGTTGAGAGTCGCTAAATTGAGAACTTAAGGTATTAGTGAGATTTTATGAGGGCGATAAATGTGAAAGATAAAAAATAATTATATCAAGAAGTGATTTTGTAATTTATAACTCTCAGTAATATATATTTATTATTAATTGTTTAAAAAATTTTGTGAAATCTTAGGTGGTTTTTCAATTCCATTATTGTTTTTTAATTTGTATTTACTATATCCTCGTTCAATTATACACTACCGAGCATAAAATCAGGGTCACTCCGTAATTTGAATTTATTTTAGAAATTTTGGGTGTAGATAGGAGAAGGAACTACCAGAAAAAGAATAATCGATAAAATATGCAAAAAGATCAACATATTTTCATCACTTAACTAAAATTTGCATATTGAATGTAGCTTCTCGCGTTCCAAAATTATGTTGCTTCACCTTCGAGACAAATGTAAAATATTTACCTAAGTCAAACACAAATATAACGGACATAATTGGAATATAATTAAATTGGTTTACATTCAATGTATTTACATGAAACGACCGCGACCTTCCAAAAAATGATACTTTTTTATGGCTAAGAATAATGGTTGGCTTAGACCTTCCCAATGGCCCGGCATTGACATTACAAAACTAAACCCGCAGATTTACTGAGACACGCATTGAAAGGTATAGAAAAACTCCCGGTGAATGTAAAAGGAAATATATAGAAGACAGCATTGAACGAACGTTGGAACATTGTTAGAATTCACAAGTAGATACAAAGCGGTGTGTAAGTGTGTATGCGTGTGTGTGCCAAAGAAATAGTAGATCGTCATGAAAAAACTTTTGGGAAAGGCTTACCTATTACTTGTATGCCAATCTGACGTATAAGGAACTAAAGTAGATTAAGAATTTATACAATTAAGCATTTAATAGCTGAAATGAATCTAATTTTGATAAAAAAATTGAATGGAGTTAAAAAAAATTTAATTACTTTATATGATAATTTAAAATAAAAATTAATCACTTAATTAATCAATGTAGTACATTGCTTAATTAAGTTTGTGACTAATAACAATTAATTTTTTGGTATGTAATTAACCAACAAAATTACATGCATGGTCTCTGTTTAACGAAAACACCATTCTACAACGAGTCCCCATTAATTAATAAATCGTAATTACATACTTACATGATTTCTAAAGAAACAGTCAATGTTTTGCTCAAACCTTAGCTTTATCAGATGAAAAACAAATTTTTACACATATACAGTGAGGACTTTTGACATAAACTGGCTCCGTGTTTATTCATCAGTTTATTGAAACTTCCATCGGTTCGATATATGTATATATATATATATATATATATATATATAAATAATCATCATCCAGCCTCAAGAGTCCACTGCTGAACATAGGCCTCTTCCTCGTGTTTTCAACCCCGTCTATCTTGCGACGCTCTTAACGGGTCAGGCCGTGGAGTTTGGGATGTGGACATTGTAAAATGGCGTGCACCTCATCCTCCATGCTATGGCATGCTGGACGAGCCATACAGTCTGTAGTCACCACCCCGAAGTATGAGCGGGAACACAATGTATCAATACTCATACTCTTATGAAACGCACCTGGCGAATCATAAGAGCCTTCACATTTTACTCTTCTTCAACTTGTCTTGAGTATAATGTCCTTAATCTTTTCTATCAGCCTCTCTTAGCAAACTCTTGTTTTTTTCCGACTTCAAATACCGATTAGGGTTTCGAAGGCAGACGGGTCACTATATTTCTTTCTAATATATTCTTCCTATCCACACCTTCTTTCCCTTCGCATTCTACCCAACAAAAATATGGAGAAAACCAGATGCTAAAAATCCGTAAGTTAAGGTGGAAGCTATCGTGCTAAAAACTGAGTGGTTGCACGTCATGCGGCCGCTAACGATGCTCTTGGGACACCGGGCAAAATCCCATTAAATAAATATTGGCCTTGTTCCTGTACGCGGGGCTCTACAGGAATTGACCAACGTTCCCCAGCTACTCGTTGGAATAAATATGAATACTCACCAACATGCCAGGCAAGCACGGTGTTTAAATGCCAAAAACCCGACCACTGTAAACCAACCCTATATATAAGATATATAATAAATACTGGATATTAGTGACTTTGATTTAAACAAACAAAGTTAATTAGGGCTGCAGTCAAAAGTTTGGCCGGGATGTTACAGAAACATGTTTCTTTAACATCCCGGCCAAACTTCTGACTGCAGCCCTAATAAACTTTGCTGTTTATATATATATATATATATATATATATATATATATATATATATATATATATATATATATATATATATATATATATATATTGTAGTTTTGAGTTTCTTTGAACCGTATTATATTTAATATAAAATTAATATTTCTTGGATTAGGTTCAATAAAGTAATGTTACATGTGGAACTAGATTTTATAGCAAGGGTTTCCTGCCGAAACGTTGATTAAGTGCAATGGAAAATAAAATCTAGTTCCACATGTAACATTACTTTATTGAACCTAATCCAAGAAATATTAATTTCATATTAAATATATATATATATATATATATATATATATATATATATATATATATGGTGATGGTATTATTGACTGTTGATTTAAATATAAGTTATGATTTCTGAGGATGCAGTCAGTCTATTTGGCCCACAAGACAAAGAAAACTCTTTGACTTACTGACAAGCTTTAGAATTTTATTTAATTCTTTTTCAAGACATCCATAACAAAGAAATATAAAAACTAACTATTTAAAATTGTTAATTGTCTTACTAGTCGTGAGATTACAGTTATTATTGTACTTTATAAAAAAAACCATTATATAAATATATTAAAATTTTTTATTCAAAATAACTATATTGTCACTATACAGAGTGCCCCAAAAGTCTGGAAACGGCCAATTATCTTGTAAATTACCAGACATAATTATACAAAATTTGAGGGACACCTATTTTGGGATACCATATTTGATATTTGCAATGTTGCCGGATTTGCTGTTTCTCTTATATTATTAGCAACTTTGGTATTTCAAATTCATTACCCTGTATATTCACTCAGTATTGGAATCTCCTTTTCCATACGAGTCCAACCATATATAACACTTATGATTTCATGTAGTCTCGAAGGTCTTAAATATATAAAACAGAAGTCTGGCAATGCCTAATTTTCTCAATAAATTTTTTAATACTAACTATTTTTAACGACATTAAAACGTAACAATTGGTAGATTACAACATTTTTTAACACAATGGTTACTTTATCAAGTGTTTAAAATGTGCTCTCTTTGTGAGTTGACAGTACCCTAAGCGATGGTAGAATGCGTCTACCACATTTTTCCATGATTGTCTAAAATTTGTACGAAGAGAGCCTTATGCTCTCTTCGTACAGCCAATTTTATGGCTTAGGCCCTTATGGCAGGTCTAATTGGGAGACCAGCACGCGACCCTCTGAGCATCGAGGCCATAGCGCAGCAAGCATGGGCTCGGTGGCCAGACCAGTCGGATGCTCAGCTGGCGAGGAGAACAAATTAATTTTTGCCAAATCGGCAGCTAAGTGACCGAACACACACTTTCCCTGTGCGGAGGGGCACCAACTTAGGTTGGTGCCTCTCCGTGCAGGGCACACAATTTAGTAGGGACATCAGGTCCAAAGTAATGCTCATACCAATTAAATTCAGTAAAGTAACTAGGGAGAAAAGCTTTTCACTACCCCTTAAATTTAGGTGGCTTAACCACAATCACATCGATACGGAGGGTTTTGTTCATTACCCAAATAGCCCGACGTAAAGTTCATAAGCCTTCGCTGCGTATGTCAGACGTAGTGAAGGGGTGGAGGAAAAACCTGGGGGTCAGATAGGTACTGATCCAGAATGATTAGCTCTTCTGGAGCGAGACCGGTTTGATCTTCGGACATGTGGATTCCACTGAATAGCAGTGATATACACATGTCACTAGGGGTTGGGTTAAACGCTTCGCGTGTGTGTGTGTGTGTGTGATTTCTAAGAACATTTCGTAACTATTGAAGTTAAATTTCCTTCGATAAAAAATGGCCCAAATAACTGAGTGCCTACTATACCTAACCATACATTTAAATTTTGTGGTTTTTAAGTTTGGTTTTCACGCATGCAGTGTGGATTTACGTCACTTTAGTACCTTACCTTGTGCCGATTTATACTTTCACGCAGTGTAAAGTTTGCTTCATCGGAAAAACATATTCTGTTAACGAAATTTTTATCCTTTTCCATTTTATTCATCATTACCTCAGTAAACTCTAATCTACGATCTAAGGCATCTTCACTTAATTTTAGCAATAAGGTAATGTTGTATCGTTTAAAAATATTCTTATGTAATACACGTAAGACTGAAGAACAACCCACATCATGTACTTGTGCAACCCAGCGTGAGGATGTATGTGAATCTTCAACAAAACTTTGCATTATATCTAGTTTTGTTATTAATTACTATTTAACTGGGAATAAGCCACAATTAAAGATAAAAATACGTTTATTGACGTTTCAATTTCCACTTTGGAAATCGTTCTCAAAATACAAACAGTAAATTAAAACAAATTTGTTTAATTTACTGTTTGTATTTTTAAAAGAGTTTTAATTTTATAAAGATAAAAACACGTTTATTGACGTTTCAATTACCACTTCGGAAATCGTTCTCAAAATACAAACAGTAAATTAAACAAATTTTGTTTAATTTACTGTTTGCATTTTGAGAAAGATTTCCGAAGTGGAAATTGAAACGTCAATAAACGTATTTTTATCTTTAATTGTCGCTTATTCCCAGTTAAATAGTAATTAATTTAAAATGCCACAAGAAAATGGCTTCAGAACAATAGTTTTGTTATCATTTATAACTCTTTTTGGTCTAACTAATCGGTATCTATCTAGTAAATTCGTAATTTGTAATTCGTAATTCGTAATTCGTAATTCGTAATTCGTAATTCGTAATTCGTAATTCGTAATTCGTAATTCGTAATTCGTAATTCGTAATTCGTAATTCGTAATTCGTAATTCGTAATTTGTAATTCGTAATTCGTAATTCGTAATTCGTAATTCGTAATTCGTAATTCGTAATTCGTAATTCGTAATTCGTAATTCGTAATTCGTAATTCGTAATTCGTAATTCGTAATTCGTAATTCGTAATTCGTAATTCGTAATTCGTAATTCGTAATTCGTAATTCGTAATTCGTAATTCGTAATTTGTAATTCGTAATTCGTAATTCGTAATTCGTAATTCGTAATTTGTAATTTGTAATTCGTAATTCGTAATTCGTAATTCGTAATTCGTTATTCGTAATTCGTAAATTGTAAATTGATTGTCAGAATTTTACAAAATTTGGTGTAAATGTCCGACGTTATTTAGAAGAGGTATTCCCGGACAATGGATTGGTAGACGAGGTAGAATTGAAAAGCCTCCACGTTCACTTGATTTCAATCCTAAAGATTATTTTTATTAGATATACTTTCAGTTTACTTTAGTTTTGCAGAACTAAGGCATCAAAATATCGATGAATCTCGAATAATTTCTAGACAATCATGGAAAAATGTGGTAGACGCATTCTACCATCGATTAGGGCACTCCCAACTCACATGGAGCACATTTTGAATACTTGATAACCATTATGTTAAAAAATGTTGTAATCTATCAATTATTACATTTTAATGTCGTTAAAAATAGTTAGTATTAACAAATTTATTGAGACAATTAGGCGTTGTCAGACTTTATGTTTTACGTATTTAAGATCTTCCAAACTACATAAAATCATCATTCAAGTGTTACATATGGTTGAACCCGTATTGAATAGGAGATTCCAATAATGACTGAATATACAGGGTGATGAATTTGAAAAACCAAAGTTACTAATAGTATAAGAAAAACGGTAAATCTGGCAACATCGCAAATATTAAATATGGAATCTCCGTATCCCAAAATAGGTGTACCTTAAATTTTGTACAATTAGTAGTAATTGTACAAAAAGCAAAACCAGTAACAATAGTTTTTATTATTATTTATTTGATTGTCTATAAAGATATAAAAAATCCAGTCAGTTTGGCTTAAGCACATATGAATTTTTTAATGTTAGGATGTCGATAGATAATGAGATTATGACGGTATTTATTGATATGTTAATATGTAACAATAAATGTTACTTAATTTATCAATATCTGATCTTCTATTTACACATTTTTTATTTTTCTGTGTATGTGTCATTTCTAAAAATAACCGCTTCTGTTTATGTTTCTGCCTCTCTAGAATTGAAGCCTGTGAAAAATTTAATGTGTGATTTAGATTGATGGTGTGTTCAGCTAATGCACAAGCTTGTGATTTCTTAGTTTTTACATCACTTTTGTGAGAAATAATTCTGCTGTGTAATGTTTGAGAAGTTTCTCCTATATAAACTTTATCACAGTCTGAGCAAGATATTGGATACACAACTCTAGAACTTTCATCAGGTGTTATATCTTTAGTTTTAGTGTATACATGTGCTATGGTTTTAACATTTCTGGTGGCAATTTTTATTTTTTCTAAATCTGTAAATAATTTGAGAAGTTTTGGTGTTGAGAATGAAATATAAGGCAAAGATCCAAAAGTTTGTGGTGTTATTGGTATTAAGGTGTTAACTGTCAGGCTATTGTTTATTTCTTGAGTTGCCACTTTTACTGTAATTTCTTTTTTATTGTTGGTATTGCCGATCAGTGTGATGGAGATTGGAGAGTTTGCAGTACTAAAAATAATATATTGAGTAATCTCACGACTAGTAAGTAAGACCATTAACAATTTTAACTAGTTAGTTTTTATATTTCTTTCTTATAGATGTCTTGAAAAAGAAATAAATAAAATTCGAAAGCTTGACAGTAAGTCAAAGAGTTTTCTTTGTCTTGTGGGCCAAATAGACTGACTGCATCCTTAGAAATCATAACTTATATTTAAATCAACAGTCAATAATACCACCACCATATATATATATATATATATATATATATATATATATATATATATATATATATATATATCTTAATATATATAAATCTCGTGTCAGAATGTTTGTCTTCAATGGACTCCTAAACCAATTAACCGATTATAATAAAATTCGCATACCATGTGCAGTTCGATCCAACTTGAGAGATAGGATAGTTTAAATCTCAAATTATAGTCACAATTTTAATTTATTGCTAATTATTTGTCTGTTATTATTTGACAGTCACAATTATCTGTTAACTCCAAATGATTCTAACAGATGTCGATACCTTTCGACTGGGTTGAGTTTGTAATCAATAGATGGCGCTGCTATGATAAATCTACGAACGTGTCATATAAGCTACATTTTAACAGCATAATGACCACATCGGTAATGCTTTCATTTTACCTTCAAGCTACATCGGCAGTTCACGGAACATGCAGGAATACATACAAGATGCGATGACTTACGTACGTCATTACGGCCGACCGGATTTATTTATTACATTCACATGTAATCCGAATTGGGAAGAGATACAAACTTTACTATTGCCAGGATAACAAGCCATTCATCGTCATGATTTAACTGCACGTGTGATAAAACAAAAATTGAAATCCTTTTATTGTTAAATATTCAATTTTTGGTATCACACGTTGTTGGCTGTATACGATAGAGTGGCAAAAGCGAGGTTTGCCTCATGCCCACATTTTGGTTTGGCTTAAAAAAAGAATCCGTGCTAAAGAAATCGATCAAATAATTTCAGCCGAAATTCCAGACCCATTCATTGATCAAGAATTATTTGATATTGTCACAAAACACATGATCCATGGGCCATGCGGTGCTTTCAACATGACGTCACCGAGCATGGAAAATGGAAAATGTAAAAAAAACTTCCCAAAGCCGCAGACGAATGACACGATCACGGATATTGATGGTTATCCAATGTATCGCCGCAGAAGTACTAAGAATGGTGGCCACATATTTACAATGCGACTGCCGAAATTTCCAAATCAAGTTGAGTTTGATAATCAGTGGGTGGTACCATACTCACCACTACTTTCAAAAACTAACAAAGCTCATATCAATGTTGAGCTTTGCAGTTCTGGTAAATCAATTAAGTATATTTGTAAATATGTAAACAAAGGCAGTGATTTGGCCATATTTGAAGTACAAAACTTAAATAAAAATGACGAAATAGCACGATACCAAATGGGCAGATACATTCGCAGCAATGAAGCTATTTGGCATATTCGCAGCTTTACCATCCACGAAAAAGATCCTGCTGTCCAACATCTGGCAATACATCTTGAAAACGGTCAACGTGTATACTTCACTGAAGAAAATGTTCTCCAAAGAGCGTTCGAAGCCCCGAAAATGACTCTAACTGAATTTTTTACATTGTGTCAAAAACCTGATGTTTTTGGCCAATTCGCGAAGACATTGGTGTTTGGTGATGTTCCACGTTATTTCACATGGAACAAATCCAGTAAAAAATGGGAGCCACAGAAACAAGAAAAACCACATCCTTCCATTACAGGCATATTCAAAGCTAAGACATTGGGGAGACTTTACACGGTACATCCAAAGCAACGTGAGTGCTTCTATTTACGTTTGTTATTGGTGAATGTTCCCGGACCAACGTCTTTTGAATTTTCACGAACAGTTAATGGTCGACTATTCAATAAATACCAGGATGCATGTCGTCCACTGCAATAATGCTAGAAGACGATAACCATTGGGACTCAACGCTTGCTGATGCTGCGTTGACATCAACACCGAATAACATTCGTCAGTTGTTTGCAATTATTTTAACATGTTATCCCTCGTCAGCACAAACTTTGTGGGAAAAATATAAAAAGTTGTATGACAGAAGACATCTTGTACCGAATTAGACAAACAAATCAATGCCAAAACATAGATTATACACCAGAGATGTACAATGAAGCATTGGTATTTATCGAGGATTTATGTGTTCTTATTTCAAATTTACCACTTAATCATTATGATTTGCCATAACCTAATCGTCCAGCCACCGACTTAGTCAATACCGATTTAGAAGAGAGAAGACAGAAGACATCTTGTACCAAATTAGACAATCAAATCAATGCCAAAACATAGATTATACACCAGAGATGTACAATGAAGCATTGGTATTTATCGAGGATTTATGTGTTCTTATTTCAAATATACCACTTAATCAATATGATTTGCCATCACCTAATCGTCCAGCCACCGACTTAGTCAATACCGATTTAGAAGGAGAAAATCAATATGACCATGGAAGTTTAGCAACAATTATCATGAACAGTGAACCATTACTGACAGCAGAACAAAAAATTATTTATGATCGGATTATGCCGGCTGTTGCTGCTGAACAAGGCGGTTTTTTTTCTTGAATACACCCGGTGGAACCGGTAAGACATTGTTAATATCGTTGATTCTTGCCAAAACACGGTCGCAACAAAAAATCGCATTAGCAGTAGCATCGTCAGGCATTGCGGCTACTTTACTGGATGGTGGACGAACAGCACATTCAACATTCAAGCTGCCATTGGACGTTCGTAATAAACCAGATGCAATGTGTAACATCAAAAGAATAGTGGAATAGATGCAGTGTTACGAAAGAGTTCTATAATAATTTGGGATGAGTGCACAATGGCACACAAATATTCACTTGAAGCATTAAACAGAACTATGCAAGATTTAAACAGCAATAATCAACTTTTCGGTGGTGCTATCTTACTTTTGTCTAGTGACTTCCGGCAGACCTTACCGGTTATACCTTGCTCTACTTTCGCGGATCATATTAATGCATGTTTGAAACAATCATTCTTATGGCGAAGTGTTGAAACACTTCGATTGACCATAAATATGCGAGTACAATTGCAAAATGATCCATCAGCACAAATATTTTCCGAACAACTACTAGATATTGGGAACGGTAAAATAGAACTACAACCAAATACGCAATGCATTAAACTACCAGACAATTTTTGCACTGTTGTTCAGGATAAAAATGAATTGATTTCGAGTATTTTCTCGGATATACAGAATAATTATTTAAATCATGAATGGCTTAGTCAACGGGCGATCTTGGCAGAAAAAAACGTTGATGTTGACGTAATTACCTTCCATATACAACAGTTGTTACCAGGTGATCTGATGTTTTTTAAATCAATCGATACTGTTGTTGATGAAAATGAAAGTGTAAATTTTCCTATTGAATTTTTAAATTCATTAATTATCCCTGGAATGCCACCACATAATCTTCGATTAAAGATTGGTTCCCCTATTATTCTCCTCCGTAATTTGAACCCACCTCAATTATGTAACGGTACGCGTTTGGTCATCAAAAAGATCACCGGAAACATTGTTGAAGCAACCATTTTGGCTGGGAAGTTTAAAGAAAAAGTGGTCCTGCTGCCACGTATTCCGATGATACCATCAGATTCTACAATACCCTTCAAAAGGCTACAGTTTCCAATTCGTTTAGCTCTCGCCATGTCTATAAATAAATCTTAAGGTAAAACAATGTCCATTTGTGGTTTAGATTTGGAAAATCCATGTTTTTCTCATGGGAAACCGTCGAATCTAATTGTGTTAGCTAAAGACAGGTTAACCAAAAACAATGTGCACCGATTGGTGTTAAATTAAATTGAATCTTATTATGAATTATAAATAGTATTTATAATTCAAAAAAAATAGATATTAATGTTTAAAAGTTTAAGACTGTCTGCCTTGCCTACCTCATTCATGAGTTTAAGCGTCACATGTTATTTACTGTATTATACTGTAATATACTTATATTTGTTATAAAATTAAATAGAAATAATAAATCTAATAAATTTTTATTTTGTACCTATTGATTTCTGCTTAATATCAAGTGTAAGAACATTTTAATTAATTGTGTTAAACGTACTTCCCCTTCAAATCTCAATCCAGTGAACTTGTATACCAACATCAACATTTTCGTCTTTGTTCGTAAATAATTTGATTGTACTAAAGGGTTATAGTAGTAGAAAGTCAAATGAGGAGATCACCATATTATTTTACAAATACCATCTGTGTGAAAAAGCATAGTGGACTCCGTGACTGATGTTCTCTTATTGTTCCTCTTAGAATGTTTACTATAATGTAATATAACAAAAACCTTAGCCACAGCAACGCGTGGCCGGGGCAGCTAGTATAACTTGATGAATTTTAATAATATTAATTAATATTAAAAGACATCAGTGCCGCTCGCTTATATACTTACATGATTTCCACAGAAATAGTCTATGTTGTGCTCAAACCTTAGATTTCTCAGATGAAAAATAAACACAGACTTGTGTGCTGGCATTCATATACACTGAGGACATTTGAGTTCGAATAACATTAATTTTTATGTTATTAGCTTTAATTGTCAGCTAATAAATGCCATCAAAACTTTAATTTATTTTTGATATTTTAAATTAGAACAGATGAAAAAATTATTTAACCAAATATCTTTAGACGAATTTTATTAATACGCAAAGAAATCAGTACCGCTTACATACTTACATGATTTCCACAGAAATAGTCTACGTTTTGCTCCAATTTTAGAATTCTCAGATGAAAAACAAATTTTTACACAGACTTGTTGGCTGGCATTCATATACACTGAGGACTTTTGAGTTCAAATAACATTAATTTTTAGGTTATTAGCTTTAATTGTCAGCTCACAAATGCCATCAAACTTTAATTTATTTTTAATAATTTAAATTAGAACAGATAAAAGAATTATTTAACCAAATATCTTTTGATGAATTTTAATAATATACAAAAGCATCAGTACCGCTTACATACTTACATGATTTCCAGAGAAATAGTCTATGTTTTGCTCAAACCTTAGATTTCTCAGATGAAAAACAAATTTTTACACAGACTTGTGTGCTGGTATTCATATACCCTGAGGACTTTTGAGTTCGAATAACATTAATATATTTTTAATATTTTGACAAAATGCTTTTATAGATTAATTTTTATGTTATAAGATTTAATTGTCAGCTAATAAATGCCATCAAAACTTTAATTTATTTTTGATATATTAAATTAGAACAGATGAAAAATTATTTAACTAAATATCTTTTGATGAATTTTAATAATATACAACGGCATCAGTACCGCTTACATACTTACAGGATTTCCACAGAAATAGTCTATGTTTTGCTCAAACCTTAGATTTCTCAGATGAAAAACAAATTTTTACACAGACTTGTGTGCTGGCATTCATATACACTGAGGACTTTTGAGTCCGAATAACATTAATACATTTTTAATATTTTGAAAAATGCTTTTATAGGTTAATTTTTATGTTATTAGCTTTAATTGTCAGCTCATAAATGCCATCAAAACTTTAATTTATTTTTGATATTTTAAATTAGAACAGATGAAAGAATTATTTAACCAAATATCTTTAGACGAATTTTAATAATATACAAAGAAATCAGTACCACTTACATACTTACATGATTTCCACAGAAATAGTCTATGTTTTGCTAAAACCTTAGATTTTTCAGATGAAAAACAAATTTTTACACAGACTTGTGTGCTGGCATTCATATACACTGAGGACTTTTGAGTTCGAATTACATTAATATATTTTTAATATTTTGACAAAATGCTTTTATAGATTAATTTTTATGTTATTAGCTTTAATCGTCAGCTAATAAATGCCATCAAAACTTTAATTTATTTTTAACATTTTAAATTAGAACATATGAAAGAAATATTTAACCAAATATCTTTTGATGAATTTTAATAATATACAAAGGCATCAGTACCGCTTACATACTTACATGATTTCCACAGAAATAGTCTATGTTTTGCTAAAACCTTAGATTTTTCAGATGAAAAACAAATTTTTACACAGACTTGTGTGCTGGCATTCATATACACTGAGGACTTTTGAGTTCGAATAACATTAATATATTTTTAATATTTTGACAAAATGCTTTTATAGGTTAATTTTTATGTTATTAGCTTTAATTGTCAGCTAATAAATGCCATCAAAACTATTTTTGATATTTTAAATTAGAATAGATGAAAGAATTATTTAACCAAATATCTTTTGTTGAATTTTAATAATATACAAAGGAATCAGTACCGCTTACACACTTACCACATTTCCACATAAATAGTCTATGTTTTGCTCAAACCTTAGAATTCTCAGATGAAAAACAAATTTTTACACAGACTTGTTGGCTGGCATTCATATACACTGAGGACTTTTGAGTTCGAATAACATTAATATATTCTTAATATTTTGACAAAATGCTTTTATAGATTAATTTTATGTTATTAGCTTTAATTGTCAGCTAATAAACGCAATCAAAATTTTAATTTATTTTTGATATTTTATATTAGAACAGATGAAAAATTATTTAACTAAATATCTTTTGATGAATTTTAATAATATACAACGGCATCAGTACCGCTTACATACTTACATGATTTCCACAGAAATAGTCTATGTTTTGCTCAAACCTTAGATTTCTCAGATGAAAAACAAATTTTTACACAGACTTGTGTGCTGGCATTCATATACACTGAGGACTTTTGAGTTCGAATAACATTAATACATTTTTAATATTTTGAAAAATGCTTTTATAGGTTAATTTTTATGTTATTAGCTTTAATTGTCAGCTCATAAATGCCATCAAAACTTTAATTTATTTTTGATATTTTAAATTAGAACAGATGAAAGAATTATTTAACCAAATATCTTTAGACGAATTTTAATAATATACAAAGAAATCAGTACCACTTACATACTTACATGATTTCCACAGAAATAGTCTATGTTTTGCTAAAACCTTAGATTTTTCAGATGAAAAACAAATTTTTACACAGACTTGTGTGCTGGCATTCATATACACTGAGGACTTTTGAGTTCGAATTACATTAATATATTTTTAATATTTTGACAAAATGCTTTTATAGATTAATTTTTATGTTATTAGCTTTAATCGTCAGCTAATAAATGCCATCAAAACTTTAATTTATTTTTAACATTTTAAATTAGAACAGATGAAAGAAATATTTAACCAAATATCTTTTGATGAATTTTAATAATATACAAAGGCATCAGTACCGCTTACATACTTACATGATTTCCACAAAAATAGTCTATGTTTTGCTCAAACCTTAGATTTCTCAGATGAAAAACAAATTTTTGCACAGACTTGTGTGCTGGCATTCATATACACTGAGGACTTTTGAGTTCGGATAACATTAATATATTTTTAATATTTTGACAAAATGCTTTTATAGGTTAATTTTTATGTTATTAGCTTTAATTGTCAGTTAATAAATGCCATCAAATCTTTAATTTATTTTTGATATTTTAAATTAGAACAGATGAAAGAATTATTTAACCAAATATCTTTAGACGAATTTTAATAATATACAAAGAAATCAGTACCGCTTACATACTTACATGATTTCCACAGAAATAGTCTATGTTTTGCTCAAACCTTAGATTTCTCAGATGAAAAACAAATTTTTACACAGACTTGTGTGCTGGCATTCATATACACTGAGGACTTTTGAGTTCGGATAACATTAATATATTTTTAATATTTTGACAAAATGCTTTTATAAGTTAATTTTTATGTTATTAGCTTTAATTGTCAGTTAATAAATGCCATCAAAACTTTAATTTATTTTTAACATTTTAAATTAGAACAGATAAAAGAAATATTTAACCAAATATATTTTGATGAATTTTAATAATATACAAAAGCATCAGTACTGCTTACATACTTACATGATTTCCAGAGAAATAGTCTATGTTTTGCTCAAACCTTAGATTTCTCAGATGAAAAACAAATTTTTACACAGACTTGTTGGCTGGCATTCATATACACTGAGGACTTTTGAGTTCGAATAACATTAATATATTCTTAATATTTTGACAAAATGCTTTTATAGATTAATTTTATGTTATTAGCTTTAATTGTCAGCTAATAAACGCAATCAAAATTTTAATTTATTTTTGATATTTTATATTAGAACAGATGAAAAATTATTTAACTAAATATCTTTTGATGAATTTTAATAATATACAACGGCATCAGTACCGCTTACATACTTACAGGATTTCCACAGAAATAGTCTATGTTTTGCTCAAACCTTAGATTTCTCAGATGAAAAACAAATTTTTACACAGACTTGTGTGCTGGCATTCATATACACTGAGGACTTTTGAGTCCGAATAACATTAATACATTTTTAATATTTTGAAAAATGCTTTTATAGGTTAATTTTTATGTTATTAGCTTTAATTGTCAGCTCATAAATGCCATCAAAACTTTAATTTATTTTTGATATTTTAAATTAGAACAGATGAAAGAATTATTTAACCAAATATCTTTAGACGAATTTTAATAATATACAAAGAAATCAGTACCACTTACATACTTACATGATTTCCACAGAAATAGTCTATGTTTTGCTAAAACCTTAGATTTTTCAGATGAAAAACAAATTTTTACACAGACTTGTGTGCTGGCATTCATATACACTGAGGACTTTTGAGTTCGAATTACATTAATATATTTTTAATATTTTGACAAAATGCTTTTATAGATTAATTTTTATGTTATTAGCTTTAATCGTCAGCTAATAAATGCCATCAAAACTTTAATTTATTTTTAACATTTTAAATTAGAACAGATGAAAGAAATATTTAACCAAATATCTTTTGATGAATTTTAATAATATACAAAGGCATCAGTACCGCTTACATACTTACATGATTTCCACAGAAATAGTCTATGTTTTGCTCAAACCTTAGATTTCTCAGATGAAAAACAAATTTTTGCACAGACTTGTGTGCTGGCATTCATATACACTGAGGACTTTTGAGTTCGGATAACATTAATATATTTTTAATATTTTGACAAAATGCTTTTATAGGTTAATTTTTATGTTATTAGCTTTAATTGTCAGTTAATAAATGCCATCAAATCTTTAATTTATTTTTGATATTTTAAATTAGAACAGATGAAAGAATTATTTAACCAAATATCTTTAGACGAATTTTAATAATATACAAAGAAATCAGTACCGCTTACATACTTACATGATTTCCACAGAAATAGTCTATGTTTTGCTCAAACCTTAGATTTCTCAGATGAAAAACAAATTTTTACACAGACTTGTGTGCTGGCATTCATATACACTGAGGACTTTTGAGTTCGGATAACATTAATATATTTTTAATATTTTGACAAAATGCTTTTATAAGTTAATTTTTATGTTATTAGCTTTAATTGTCAGTTAATAAATGCCATCAAAACTTTAATTTATTTTTAACATTTTAAATTAGAACAGATAAAAGAAATATTTAACCAAATATATTTTGATGAATTTTAATAATATACAAAAGCATCAGTACTGCTTACATACTTACATGATTTCCAGAGAAATAGTCTATGTTTTGCTCAAACCTTAGATTTCTCAGATGAAAAACAAATTTTTACACAGACTTGTGTGCTGGCATTCATATACACTGAGGACTTTTGAGTCCGAATAAGATTAATACATTTTTAATATTTTGAAAAATGCTTTTATAGGTTAATTTTTATGTTATTAGCTTTAATTGTCAGCTCATAAATGCCATCAAATCTTTAATTTATTTTTGATATTTTAAATTAGAACAGATGAAAGAATTATTTAACCAAATATCTTTAGACGAATTTTAATAATATACAAAGAAATCAGTACCACTTACATACTTACATGATTTCCACAGAAATAGTCTATGTTTTGCTAAAACCTTAGATTTTTCAGATGAAAAACAAATTTTTACACAGACTTGTGTGCTGGCATTCATATACACTGAGGACTTTTGAGTTCGAATAACATTAATATATTCTTAATATTTTGACAAAATGCTTTTATAGATTAATTTTATGTTATTAGCTTTAATTGTCAGCTAATAAACGCAATCAAAATTTTAATTTATTTTTGATATTTTATATTAGAACAGATGAAAAATTATTTAACTAAATATCTTTTGATGAATTTTAATAATATACAACGGCATCAGTACCGCTTACATACTTACAGGATTTCCACAGAAATAGTCTATGTTTTGCTCAAACCTTAGATTTCTCAGATGAAAAACAAATTTTTACACAGACTTGTGTGCTGGCATTCATATACACTGAGGACTTTTGAGTCCGAATAACATTAATACATTTTTAATATTTTGAAAAATGCTTTTATAGGTTAATTTTTATGTTATTAGCTTTAATTGTCAGCTCATAAATGCCATCAAAACTTTAATTTATTTTTGATATTTTAAATTAGAACAGATGAAAGAATTATTTAACCAAATATCTTTAGACGAATTTTAATAATATACAAAGAAATCAGTACCACTTACATACTTACATGATTTCCACAGAAATAGTCTATGTTTTGCTAAAACCTTAGATTTTTCAGATGAAAAACAAATTTTTACACAGACTTGTGTGCTGGCATTCATATACACTGAGGACTTTTGAGTTCGAATTACATTAATATATTTTTAATATTTTGACAAAATGCTTTTATAGATTAATTTTTATGTTATTAGCTTTAATTGTCAGCTAATAAATGCCATCAAAACTTTAATTTATTTTTAACATTTTAAATTAGAACATATGAAAGAAATATTTAACCAAATATCTTTTGATGAATTTTAATAATATACAAAGGCATCAGTACCGCTTACATACTTACATGATTTCCACAGAAATAGTCTATGTTTTGCTCAAACCTTAGATTTCTCAGATGAAAAACAAATTTTTGCACAGACTTGTGTGCTGGCATTCATATACACTGAGGACTTTTGAGTTCGGATAACATTAATATATTTTTAATATTTTGACAAAATGCTTTTATAGGTTAATTTTTATGTTATTAGCTTTAATTGTCAGTTAATAAATGCCATCAAAACTTTAATTTATTTTTAACATTTTAAATTAGAACAGATAAAAGAAATATTTAACCAAATATCTTTTGATGAATTTTAATAATATACAAAGGCATCAGTACCGCTTACATACTTACATGATTTCCACAGAAATAGTCTATGTTTTGCTCAAACCTTAGATTTCTCAGATGAAAAACAAATTTTTACACAGACTTGTGTGCTGGCATTCATATACACTGAGGACTTTTGAGTTCGGATAACATTAATATATTTTTAATATTTTAACAAAATGCTTTTATAGGTTAATTTTTATGTTATTAGCTTTAATTGTCAGCTCATAAATGCCATCAAAACTTTAATTTATTTTTGATATTTTAAATTAGAACAGATGAAAGAATTATTTAACCAAATATCTTTAGACTAATTTTAATAATATACAAAGAAATCAGTACCACTTACATACTTACATGATTTCCACAGAAATAGTCTATGTTTTGCTAAAACCTTAGATTTTTCAGATGAAAAACAAATTTTTACACAGACTTGTGTGCTGGCATTCATATACACTGAGGACTTTTGAGTTCGAATTACATTAATATATTTTTAATATTTTGACAAAATGCTTTTATAGATTAATTTTTATGTTTTTAGCTTTAATTGTCAGCTAATAAATGCCATCAAAACTTTAATTTATTTTTAACATTTTAAATTAGAACATATGAAAGAAATATTTAACCAAATATCTTTTGATGAATTTTAATAATATACTAAGGCATCAGTACCGCTTACATACTTACATGATTTCCACAGAAATAGTCTATGTTTTGCTCAAACCTTAGATTTCTCAGATGAAAAACAAATTTTTGCACAGACTTGTGTGCTGGCATTCATATACACAGAGGACTTTTGAGTTCGAATAACATTAATATATTCTTAATATTTTGACAAAATGCTTTTATAGATTAACTTTGTTATTAGCTTTAATTGTCAGCTAATAAATGCAATCAAAACTTTAATTTATTTTTAACATTTTAAATTAGAACAGATGAAAGAAATATTTAACCAAATATTTTTTGATGAATTTTAATAATATACAAAGGCATCAGTACCGCTTACATACTTACAGGATTTCCACAGAAATAGTCTATGTTTTGCTCAAACCTTAGATTTCTCAGATGAAAAACAAATTTTTACACAGACTTGTTGGCTGGCATCCATATACAGTGAGGACTTTTGAGTTCGAATAACATTAATATATTTTTAATATTTTGACAAAATGCTTTTATAGATTAATTTTTATGTTTTTAGCTTTAATGGTCAGCTAATAAATGCCATCAAAACTGTAATTTATTTTTAACATTTTAAATTAGAACATATAAAAGAAATATTTAACCAAATATCTTTTGATGAATTTTAATAATATACAAAGGAATCAGTACCGCTTACACACTTACCAAATTTCCACATAAATAGTCTATGTTTTGCTAAAACCTTAGATTTTTCAGATGAAAAACAAATTTTTACACAGACTTGTTGGCTGGCATTCATATACACTGAGGACTTTTGAGTTCGAATAACATTAATATATTCTTAATATTTTGACAAAATGCTTTTATAGATTAACTTTATGTTATTAGCTTTAATTGTCAGCTAATAAATGCAATCAAAACTTTAATTTATTTTTGATATTTTAAATTAGAACAGATGAAAAAATTATTTAACTAAATATCTTTTGATGAATTTTAATAATATACAACGGCATCAGTACCGCTTACATACTTACAGGATTTCCACAGAAATAGTCTATGTTTTGCTCAAACCTTAGATTTCTCAGATGAAAAACCAATTTTTACACAGACTTGTGTGCTGGCATTCATATACACTGAGGACTTTTGAGTCCAAATAACATTAAAACATTTTAAATAGTTTGAAAAATGCTTTTATAGGTTAATTTTTATGTTATTAGCTTTAATTGTCAGCTCATAAATGCCATCAAAACTTTAATTTATTTTTGAATATTTTAAATTAGAACAGATGAAAGAATTATTTAACCAAATATCTTTAGACGAATTTTAATAATATACAAAGAAATCAGTACCACTTACATACTTACATGATTTCCACAGAAATAGTCTATGTTTTGCTAAAACCTTAGATTTTTCAGATGAAAAACAAATTTTTACACAGACTTGTGTGCTGGCATTCATATACACTGAGGACTTTTGAGTTCGAATTACATTAATATATTTTTAATATTTTGACAAAATGCTTTTGTAGGGGTAATTTTTATGTTATTAGCTTTAATTGTCAGCTCATAAATGCCATCAAAACTTTAATTTATTTTTGATATTTTAAATTAGAACAGATGAAAAAATTATTTAACCAAATATCTTTAGACGAATTTTAATAATATACAAAGAAATCAGTACCACTTACATACTTACATGATTTCCACAGAAATAGTCTATGTTTTGCTAAAACCTTAGATTTTTCAGATAAAAAACAAATTTTTACACAGACTTGTGTGCTGGCATTCATATACACTGAGGACTTTTGAGTTCGGATAACATTAATATATTTTTAATATTTTGACAAAATGCTTTTATAGGTTAATTTTTATGTTATTAGCTTTAATTGTCAGTTAATAAATGCCATCAAAACTTTAATTTATTTTTAACATTTTAAATTAGAACAGATGATAGAGTTATTTAACCAAATATCTTTTGTTGAATTTTAATAATATACAAAGGCATCATTACCGCTTACATACTTACATGATTTCAACAGAAATAGTCTATGTTTTGCTCAAACCTTAGATTTCTCAGATGAAACACAAATTTTTGCACAGACTTGTGTGCTGGCATCCATACACAATGAGGACTTTTGAGTTCGAATAAAATTAATATATTTTTAATATTTTGACAAAATGATTTTACAGGTTAATTTTTATGTTATTAGCTTTAATTGTCAGCTAATAAATGCCATCAAAACTTTAATTTATTTTTGATATTTTAAATTAGAACAGATGAAAGAATTATTTTACCGAATATCTTTTGATGAATTTTAATAATATACAAAGGCATTAGCACCGCTTACATACTTACATGATTTTCACAGAAATAGTCTATATTTTGCTCAAACCCTAGATTTCTCAGATGAAAAGCTAATTTTTACACAGACTTGTGTGCTGGCATCCATATACAATGGGGACTTTTGTGTTCGAACAACATTAATATATTTTTAATATTTTGACAAAATGCTTTTATATGTTAATTTTTATGTTATTAGCTTTAATTGTCAGCTAATAAATGCCATCAAAACTTTAATTTATTTTTGATATTTTAAATTAGAACAGATGATAGAGTTATTTAACCAAATATCTTTTGTTGAATTTTAATAATATACAAAGGCATCATTACCGCTTACATACTTACATGATTTCCACAGAAATAGTCTATGTTTTGCTAAAACCTTAGATTTTTCAGATGAAAAACAAATTTTTACACAGACTTGTGTGCTGGCATTCATATACACTGAGGACTTTTGAGTTCGAATTACATTAATATATTTTTAATATTTTGACAAAATGCTTTTGTAGGTTAATTTTTATGTTATTAGCTTTAATTGTCAGCTAATAAGTGCCATCAAAACTTTAATTTATATTTGATATTTTAAATTAGAACAAATGAAATAATTATTTAACCAAATATCTTTAGACGAATTTTAATAATATACAAAGGAATCAGTACCCCTTACATACTTACATGATTTCCACAGAAATAGTCTATGTTTTGCTCAAACCTTAGATTTTTCAGATGAAAAACAAATTGGATTTTACACAGACTTGTGTGCTGGCATTCATATACACTGAGGACTTTTGAGTTCGAATAACATTAATATATTCTTAATATTTTGACAAAATGCTTTTATAGATTAACTTTGTTATTAGCTTTAATTGTCATCTAATAAATGCCATCAAAACTTTAATTTATTTTTGATATTTTAAATTAGAACAGATGAAAGAATTATTTAACCTGATATCTTTTGTTGAATTTTAATAATATACAAAGGCATCATTACCGCTTACATACTTACATGATTTCCAAAGATATAGTCTATGTTTTGCTCAACCCTTAGATTTCTTAGATAAAAAACAAATTTTTACACAGACTTGTGTGCTGGCATTCATATTCAGTGAGGACATTTGTGTTCGAATAACATTAATCTTTTTTTAATATTTTGACAAAATGCTTTATAGGTTAATTTTTATGTTATTAGCTTTAATTGTCAGCTAATAAATGCCATCAAAACTTTAATTTATTTTTGATATTTTAAATTAGAACAGATGAAAGAATTATTTAACCTGATATCTTTTGTTGAATTTTAATAATATACAAAGGCATCATTACCGCTTACATACTTACATGATATCCACAGAAATAGTCTATGTTTTTCTCAACCCTTAGATTTCTTAGATGAAAACAAATTTTTACACAGACTTGTGTGCTGGCATTCATATACAATGAGGACCTTGGTGTTCGAATAACATTAATCTATTTTTAATATTTTGACAAAATGCTTTTATATGTTAATTTTTATGTTATTAGCTTTAATTGTCAGCTAATAAATGCCATCAAAACTTTAATTTATTTTTGATATTTTAAATTAGAACAGATGAAAGAATTACTTAACCAAATATCTTTTGATAAATTTTAATAATATACAAAGGCATCAGTACCGCTAACATACTTACATGATTTCCACAGAAATAGTCTATGTTTTGCTCAAACCTTGTATATCTCAGATGAAAAACAAATTTTTACACAGACTTGTGTGCTGGCATTCATATACACTGGGGACTTTTGTGTTCGAATAACATTAATATATTTTTAATATTTTGACAAAATGCTTTTATAGGTTAATTTTTATGTTATTAGCTTTAATTGTCAGCTCATAAATGCCATCAAAACTTTAATTTATTTTTGATATTTTAAATTAGAACACATGAAAGAATTATTTAACCAAATATCTTTTGATGAATTTTAATAATATACAAAGGCATCAGTACCGCTTACACACTTACATGATTTCCACAGAAATAGTCTATGTTTTGCTTAAACTTTAGGTTTCTCATATGAAAAACAAATTTTTACACAGACTTGTGTGTTGGCATCCATATATACTGAGGACTTTTGAGTTCGAATAATATTAATATATTTTTAATATTTTGACAAAATGATTTTATAGGTTAATTTTTATATTATTAGCTTTAATTGTCAGCTAATAAATTCCATCAAAATTTTAATCTATTTTTGACATTTTAAATTAGAACAGATGAAAGAATTATTTAACCGAATATCTTTTGATATATTTTAATACTATACAAAGGCATTAGTACCGCTTACATACTTACATGATTTTCACAGAAATAGTCTATGTTTTGCTCAACCCTTAGATTTCTCAGATGAAAAACAAATTTCTACAGAGACTTGTGGGCTGGTATCCATGTACAGTGAGGACTTTTGAGTTCCAATAACATTAATATATTTGTTATATTTTGACAAATTGCTTTTATAGGTTAATTTTTTTGTTATTAGCTTTAATTGTCAGCTAATAAATGCCATCAAAACTTTAATTTATTTTTGATATTTTTAATTAGAACAGATGAAAGAATTATTTAGCCGAATATCTTTTGATGAATTTTAATAATATACAAAGGCATTATTACCGCTTACACACTTACATGATTTCCACAGAAATAGTCTATGTTTTGCTCAAACTTTGAATTTTTCAGATGAAAAACAAATTTTTACACAGACTTGTGTGCTGGCATTCATATACACTGAGGACTTTTGAGTTCGAATAACATTAATATATTTTTAATATTTTGACAAAATGCTTTTATAGGTTAATTTTTATGTTATTAGCTTTAATTGTCAGCTCATAAATGCCATCAAAACTTTAATTTATTTTTGATATTTTAAATTGGAACAGATGAAAGAATTATTTAACCCAATATCTTTTGTTGAATTTTAATAATATACAAAGGCATTATTACCGCTTACATACTTACATGATTTCCACAGAAATACTCTATGTTTTGCTCAAACCTTGGATTTCTCAGATGAAAAACAAATTTTTACACAGACTTGTATGCTGGCATTCATATACACTGAGGAATTTTGAGTTCGAATAACATTAATATATTTTTAATATTTTGACAAAATGCTATTATAGGTTAATTTTTATGTTATTAGCTTTAATTGTCAGCTAATAAATGCCATCAAAACTTTAATTTATTTTTGATATTTTTAATTAGAACAGATGAAAGAATTATTTAGCCGAATATCTTTTGATGAATTTTAATAATATACAAAGGCATTATTACCGCTTACATACTTACATGATTTCCACAGAAATAGTCTATGTTTTGCTCAAACCTTGAATTTCTCAGATGAAAAACAAATTTTTACACAGACTTGTGTGCTGGCATTCATATACACTGAGGACTTTTGTGTTCGAATAACATTAATCAATTTTTATTATTTTGACAAAATGCTTTTATAGGTTAATTTTTATTTTATTAGCTTTAATTGTCAGCTAATAAATGCCATCCAAACTTTAATTTATTTTAGATATTTTGAATTAGATTAGATGAAAGAATTCTTTAACCGAATATCTTTTGATGAATTTTAATAATATATAAAGGCATCATTACCGCTTATATACTTACATGATTTCCACAGAAATAGTCTATGTTTTGCTCAACCCTTAGATTTCTTAGATGAAAAACAAATTTTTACACAGACATGTGTGCTGGCATTCATATTCAGTGAGGATTTTGAGTTCGAATAACATTAATCTATTTTTAATATTTTGACAAAATGCTTTTATAGGTTAATTTTTATGTTATTAGCTTTTATGAAAAACAAATTTTTACACAGACTTGTGTGTTGGCATCCATATATACTGAGGACTTTTGAGTTCGAATAATATTAATATATTTTTAATATTTTGACAAAATGATTTTATAGGTTAATTTTTATATTATTAGCTTTAATTGTCAGCTAATAAATTCCATCAAAATTTTAATCTATTTTTGACATTTTAAATTAGAACAGATGAAAGAATTATTTAACCGAATATCTTTTGATATATTTTAATACTATACAAAGGCATTAGTACCGCTTACATACTTACATGATTTTCACAGAAATAGTCTATGTTTTGCTCAACCCTTAGATTTCTCAGATGAAAAACAAATTTCTACAGAGACTTGTGGGCTGGTATCCATGTACAGTGAGGACTTTTGAGTTCCAATAACATTAATATATTTGTTATATTTTGACAAATTGCTTTTATAGGTTAATTTTTTTGTTATTAGCTTTAATTGTCAGCTAATAAATGCCATCAAAACTTTAATTTATTTTTGATATTTTTAATTAGAACAGATGAAAGAATTATTTAGCCGAATATCTTTTGATGAATTTTAATAATATACAAAGGCATTATTACCGCTTACACACTTACATGATTTCCACAGAAATAGTCTATGTTTTGCTCAAACTTTGAATTTTTCAGATGAAAAACAAATTTTTACACAGACTTGTGTGCTGGCATTCATATACACTGAGGACTTTTGAGTTCGAATAACATTAATATATTTTTAATATTTTGACAAAATGCTTTTATAGGTTAATTTTTATGTTATTAGCTTTAATTGTCAGCTCATAAATGCCATCAAAACTTTAATTTATTTTTGATATTTTAAATTGGAACAGATGAAAGAATTATTTAACCCAATATCTTTTGTTGAATTTTAATAATATACAAAGGCATTATTACCGCTTACATACTTACATGATTTCCACAGAAATACTCTATGTTTTGCTCAAACCTTGGATTTCTCAGATGAAAAACAAATTTTTACACAGACTTGTATGCTGGCATTCATATACACTGAGGAATTTTGAGTTCGAATAACATTAATATATTTTTAATATTTTGACAAAATGCTATTATAGGTTAATTTTTATGTTATTAGCTTTAATTGTCAGCTAATAAATGCCATCAAAACTTTAATTTATTTTTGATATTTTTAATTAGAACAGATGAAAGAATTATTTAGCCGAATATCTTTTGATGAATTTTAATAATATACAAAGGCATTATTACCGCTTACATACTTACATGATTTCCACAGAAATAGTCTATGTTTTGCTCAAACCTTGAATTTCTCAGATGAAAAACAAATTTTTACACAGACTTGTGTGCTGGCATTCATATACACTGAGGACTTTTGTGTTCGAATAACATTAATCAATTTTTATTATTTTGACAAAATGCTTTTATAGGTTAATTTTTATTTTATTAGCTTTAATTGTCAGCTAATAAATGCCATCCAAACTTTAATTTATTTTAGATATTTTGAATTAGATTAGATGAAAGAATTCTTTAACCGAATATCTTTTGATGAATTTTAATAATATATAAAGGCATCATTACCGCTTATATACTTACATGATTTCCACAGAAATAGTCTATGTTTTGCTCAACCCTTAGATTTCTTAGATGAAAAACAAATTTTTACACAGACATGTGTGCTGGCATTCATATTCAGTGAGGATTTTGAGTTCGAATAACATTAATCTATTTTTAATATTTTGACAAAATGCTTTTATAGGTTAATTTTTATGTTATTAGCTTTAATTGTCAGCTAATAAATGCCATCAAAACTTTAATTTATTTTAGATATTTTGAATTAGATTAGATGAAAGAATTATTTAACCGAATATCTTTTGATGAATTTTAATAATATATAAAGGCATCATTACCGCTTACATACTTGCATGATTTCCACAGAAATAGTCTATGTTTTGCTCAACCCTTAGATTTCTTAGATGAAAAACAAATTTTTACACAGACTGTGTGCTGGCATTCATATTCAGTGAGGATTTTGAGTTCGAATAACATTAATCTATTTTTAATATTTTGACAAAATGCTTTTATAGGTTAATTTTTATGTTATTAGCTTTAATGGTCAGCTAATAAATGCCATCAAAACTTTAATTTATTTTTAATATTTTAACTTAGAACAGATGAAAGAATTATTTAACCAAATATCTTTTGTTGAATTTTAATAATATACAAAGGCATCATCACCGCTTATATACTTACATGATTTCCAAAGATATAGTCTATGTTTTGCTCAACCCTTAGATTTCTTAGATGAAAAACAAATTTTTACACAGACTTGTGTGCTGCATTCATATTCAGTGAGGACATTTGTGTTCGAATAACATTAATCTTTTTTTAATATTTTGACAAAATGCTTTTATAGGTTAATTTTTATGTTATTAGCTTTAATTGTCAGCTAATAAATGCCATCAAAACTTTAATTTATTTTTGATATTTTAAATTAGAACAGATGAAAGAATTATTTAACCGAATATCTTTTGATGAAATTTAATAATATAGAAAGGCATTATTACCGCTTACATACTTACATGATTTCCACCGAAATAGTCTATGTTTTTCTCAACCCTTAGATTTCTTAGATGAAAACAAATTTTTACACAGACTTGTGTGCTGGCATTCATATTCAGTGAGGACTTTTGTGTTCAAATAACATTAATCTATTTTTAATATTTTGACAAAATGCTTTTATAGGTTAATTTTTATGTTATTAGCTTTAATTGTCAGCTAATAAATGCCATCAAAACTTTAATTTATTTTTGATATTTTAAATTAGAACAGCTGAAAAAATTATTTAACTAAATATCTTTTGATGAATTTTAATAATATACAATGGCATCAGTACCGCAAACATACTTACATGATTTCCACAGAATTAGTCTATGTTTTGCTCAAACCTTGGATTTCTTAGATGAAAAACAAATTTTTACACAGACTTGTGTGCTGGCATTCATATACACTAAGGACTTTTGAGTTCGAATAACATTAATATATTTTTAATATTTTGACAACATGCTTTTATAGGTTTATTTTTATGTTATTAGCTTTAATTGTCAGCTCATAAATGCCATCAAAACTTTAATTTATTTTTGATATTTTAAATTAGAACACATGAAAGAATTATTTAACCGAATATCTTTTGATGAATTTTAATAATATACAATGGCATCAGTACTGCTTACACACTTACATGATTTCCACAGAAATAGTCTATGTTTTGCTTAAGCCTTAGGATTCTCATATGAAAAACAAATTTTTACACAGACTTGTGTGCTGGCATCCATATATACTGAGGACTTTTGGGTTCGAATAACATTAATATATTTTTTTTAATATTTTGACAAAATGATTTTATAGGTTAATTTTTATATTATTATCTTTAATTTTCAGCTAATAAATTCCATCAAAACTTTAATCTATTTTTGACATTTTAAATTAGAACAGATGAAAGAATTATTTAACCGAATATCTTTTGATGAATTTTAATAATATACAAAGGCATTAGTACCGCTTACATACTTACATGATTTTCACAGAAATAGTCTATGTTTTGCTCAACCCTTAGATTTCTCAGATGAAAAACAAATTTCTACACAGACTTGTGGGCTGGTATCCATGTACAGTGAGGACTTTTGAGTTCCAATAACATTAATATATTTGTAATATTTTGACAAATTGCTTTTATAGGTTAATTTTTTTGTTATTAGCTTTAATTGTCAGCTAATAAATGCCATCAAAACTTTAATTTATTTCTGATATTTTAAATAAGAACAGATGAAAGAATTATTTAACCGAATATCTTTTGATGAATTTTAATAATATACATAGGCATTAGTACCGCTTACATACTTACATGATTTTCACAGAAATAGTCTGTTTTGCTCAACCCTTAGATTTCTCAGATAAAAAACAAATTTTTACACAGACTTTTGGGCTGGCATCCATATACAGTGAGGACTTTTGAGTTCGAATAACATTAACATATTTTTAATATTTTGACAAAATGCTTTTACAGGTTAATTTTTATGTTATTAGCTTTAATTGTCAGCTCATAAATGCCATCAAAACTTTAATTTATTTTTGATATTTTAAATTAGAACAGATGAAAGAATTATTTAGCCGAATATCTTTTGATGAATTTTAATAATATACAAAGGCATTATTACCGCTTACATACTTACATTATTTCCACAGAAATAGTCTATGTTTTGCTCAAACCTTGGATTTCTCAGATGAAAAACAAATTTTTACACAGACTTGTGTGCTGGCATTCATATACACTGAGGACTTTTGAGTTCGAATAACATTAACATATTTTTAATATTTTGACAAAATGCTTTTACAGGTTAATTTTTATGTTATTAGCTTTAATTGTCAGCTAATAAATGCCATCAAAACTTTAATTTATTTTTGATATTTTAAATTAGAACAGATGAAAGAATTATTTAACCAAATATCTTTGATGAATTTTAATAATATACAAAGGCATCAGTACCGCTTACATACTTACATGATTTCCACAGAAATAGTCTATGTTTTGCTCAACCCTTAGATTTCTTAGATGAAAAACAAATTTTTACACAGACTTTTGTGCTGGCATTCATATACAATGAGGATTTTTGTGTTCGAATAACATTAATCTATTTTTAATATTTTGACAAAATGCTTTTATAGGTAAATTTTCATGTTATTAGCTTCAATTGTCAGCTAATAAATGCCATCAAAACTTTAATTTATTTTTGATATTTTAAATTAGAACAGATGAAAGAATTATTTAACCCAATATCTTTTGTTGAATTTTAATAATATACAAAGGCATCAATACCGCTTACATACTTACATGATTTCCACAGAAATAGTCTATGTTTTGCTCAACCTTAGATTTCTTAGATGAAAAACAAATTTTTACACAGACTTGTGTGCTGGCATTCATATTCAGTGAGGACTTTTGTGTTCGAATAACATTAATAGATTTTTAATATTTTGACAAAATGTTTTATAGGTGAATTTTTATGTTATTAGCTTTAATTGTCAGCTAACAAATGCCGTCAAAACTTTAATTTATTTTTAGTATTTTAAATCAGAACAGATGAAAGAATTATTTAACCAAATATCTTTGTTGAATTTTAATAATATACAAAGGCATCATTACCGCTTACATACTTACATGTTTTCCACAGAAAGAGTCTATGTTTTGCTCAACCCTTAGATTTCTTAGATGAAAAACAAATTTTTACACAGACTTGTGTGCTGGCATTCATATTCAGTGAGGACTTTTGTGTTCAAATAACATTAATCTTTTTTTAATATTTTGACAAAATGCTTTAATAGGTTAATTTTTATGTTATTAGCTTTAATTGTCAGCTAATAAATGCCATCAAAACTTTAACTTATTTTTGATATTTTAAATTAGAACAGATGAAAGAATTATTTAACCAAATATCTTTGTTGAATTTTAATAATATACAAAGGCATCATTACCGCTTACATACTTACATGTTTTCCACAGAATTAGTCTATGTTTTGCTCAACCCTTAGATTTCTTAGATGAAAAACAAATTTTTACACAGACTTGTGTGCTGGCATCCATATACACTGAGGACTTTTGAGTTCGAATAACATCAATATAATAAAGTTATAAATTACTTTATAACTTTGTATGATAATTTAAAATGAAAATTAATAACTTAATTAATCAATGTAGTACATTGCTTAATTAAGTTTTTGACTAATACCAATTAATTTTTGGTATGTAATTAACCAACAAAATTACATGCATGGTATCTGTTTAACGAAAACACTATTTTACAACGAGTCCCCATTAATTAATAAATCGTTATTACATACTTACATGATTTCCAAAGAAATAGTCAATGTTTTGCTAAAACCTTAGCTTTATCAGATGAAAAACAAATTTTTACACATATACAGTGAGGACTTTTGACATAAACTGGCTCAATGTTTATTCATCAGTTTATTGAAACTTCCATTGGTTCGATATATGTATATATATGTACATCCAGCCTCAAGAGTCCACTGGTGAACATAGGCCTCTTCCTCGTGTTTTCAACCCCGTCTATCTTGCGCCGCTCTTAACGGGTCAGGCCGTGGAGTTTGGGGTGTGAACATTGTAAAATGGCGTGCACCTCATCCTCCATGCTATGGCATGCTGGACGAGCCATACAGTCTGTAGTCACCACCCCGAAGTATGAGCGGGAACACAATGTATCAATACTCATACTCTTATGAAACGCACCTGGCACCAGCCTCTCTTAGCAAACTCTTGTTTTTTTCCGACCCCAAATGGCGATTAGATTTTAGAAGGCAGACGGGTCACTATATTTCTTTCTAATATATTCTTCCCATCCACACCTTCTTTCCCTCCGCATCCTACCCAACAAAATATAGAGAAAACCAGATGCAAAATATCCGTAAGTTAAGGTGGAAGCTATCGTGCTAAAAACTGAGTGGTTGCACGTCATGCGGCCGCTAACGATGCTGTTGGGACACCGGGCAAAATCCCATTGAATGAATATTGACCTTGTTCCTGTACGCGGGGCTCTACAGGAATTGACCAACGTCCCCCAGCTACTCGTGGGAATAAATATGAATACTCACCAACATGCTAGGAAAGCGCGGTGTTTAAATGCCAAAAACCCGACCACTGTAAACCAACCCTATATATATATATATATATATATATATATATATATATATATATATATATATATATATATATATATATATATATATATATATATATATATTATATATATATATATATATAGATACATAATAAATACTGGATATTAGTGACTTTCGATTTAAACAAGCAACAAAATTTTGTTATATTACATTATAGTAAACAATCTAGGAGGAACAATAAGAGAACATCAGTCACGGAGTCCACTATGCTTTTTCACACAGATGGTATTTGTAAAAAAAATGGTGATCTCCTTATTTGACTTTCTACTACTAGAACCCTTTAGTACAATGAAATTATTTACGAACAAATACGAAAATGTTGATGTTGGAATACAAATTCACTGGATTGAGATTTGAAGGGGAAGTACGTTGAACACAATTAATTAAAATGTTCTTAGACTTGATATTAAGCAGAAATCAATAGGTACAAAATAAAAATTTATCAAATTTATTACTTCCATTTAATTTTATAACAAATATAAGTATATTACAGTATAATACAGTAAATAACATGTGACGCTTAAACTCATGAATGAGGTAGGCAAGGCAGACAGTCTTAAACTTTTAAACATTAATATCTATTTTTTTTTTTAATTATAAATACTTTCAATTTAATTTAACACCAAACGGTGCACAATGTTTTTGGTTAACCTGTCTTTAGCTAACACAAATAGATTTGACGGTTTCCCAACACGTGACCACGCAACATATAGTTGCCCATGAGAAAAACATGGATTTTCCAAATCTAAACCACAAATGGACATTTTTTGACCTTAAGATTTATTTATAGACATGGCGAAAGCTAAACGAATTGGAAACTGTAGCCTTTTGAAGGGTATGGTAGAATCTGATGGTGTTATCGGAATACGTGGCAGCAGGACCACTTTTCCTTTAAACTTCCCAGCCAAAATTGTTGCTTCAAGAATATATCCGGTGATCTTTTTGATGACCAAACGCGTACCGTTACATAATTGAAGTGGATTCAAATTACGGAGAATTGATCTCATCCGCGAAAGTAGAGCGAGCTATAACCGGTAAGGTCTACCGGAAGTCACCAGACAAAAGTAAGATAGCACCACCGAAAATTTATTATTGCTGTTTAAATCTTGCATAGTTCTGTTTAATGCTTCAAGTGAATATTTGTGTGCCATTGTGCACTCATCCCAAATTATTATAGAACTTTTCCGCAGCACTGCAGCTATTCCACTATTCTTTTTGATGTTACACATTGCATCTGGTTTATTACGAACGTCCAATGGCAGCTTAAATGTTGAATGTGCTGTTAGCCCACCATCCAGTAAAGTAGCCGCAATGCCTGACGATGCTACTGCTAATGCGATTTTTTGTTGCGACCGTATTTTGGCAAGAATCAACGATATTAAAAATGTCTTACCGGTTCCACCGGGTGCATGCAAGAAAAAAAATCGCCTTGTTCAGCAGCAACAGCCAGCATAATCCGATCATAAATAATTTTTTGTTCTGCTGTCCGTAATGGTTCACTGTCATGATAATTCTTGCTAAACTTCCATGGTTATATTGATTTTCTCGTTGTAAATCGGTATTGACTAAGTCGGTGGCTAGACGATTAGTTGATGGCATACCATAATGAGTAAGTGGAAAATTTGAAATAAGAACACATAAATCCTCGATCAAGATCAATGCTTCATTGTACATCTCTGGTGTATAATCTATGTTTTGACATTGATTTGTTTGTCTAATTCGGTGCAAGATGTCTACTGTCATACAATTTTTATATTTTTCCCACAAAGTTTGTGCTTGCGAGGGATAACATGTCGTCAAAATAATTGCAAACAACTGACGAATGTTATTAGGTGTTGATGTCAACGCAGCATCAGCAAGCGTTGAGTCCCAATGGTTATCGTCTTCTAGCAATTGCAGTTCACGACATGCATCCTGGTATGTATTGAATACTCGACCATTAACTGTACGTAAAAATTCAAAAGACGTTGGTCTGGGAACATTCACCAATAACAAACGTAAATAGAAGCACTCACGTTGCTTTGGATGTACCGTGTAAAGTCTCCCCAATATCTTAGCTTTGAATATGCCTGTAATAGAAAGATGTGGTTTTCCTTGTTTCCGTTTTTCCTATTTTTTACTGCATTTGTTCCATGTGAAATAACGTGGAACATCACCAAACACCAATGTCTTCGCGAATTGGCCAAAAACATCAGGTTTTTGACACAATGTAAAAAATTCAGTTAGAGTCGTTTTCGGAGCTTCGAACGCTCTTTGCAGAACATTTTCTTCAGTGAAGTATATACGTTGACCGTTTTCAAGATGTATTGCCAGATGTTGGTTAGCAGGATCTCTTTCGTGGATGGGAAAACTGAGAATATGCCAAATAGCTTCATTGCTGCTAATGTATATGCCCATTTGGTATCGTGCTATTTCGTCATTTTTACTTATGTTTTGTACTACAAATATGGCCAAATCACTGCCTTTGTTTACATATTTACAAATATACTTAATTGATTTAACAGAACTGCAAAGCTCAACATTGATATGAGCTTTGTAAGTTTTTAAAAGTAGTGGTGAGTATGGTACCACCCACTGATTATCAAACTCAACTTGATTTGGAAAGTTCGGCAGTCGTATTGTAAATGTGTGGCCACCATTCTCAGTACTTTTGCGGCGATACATTGGATAACCATCAATATCCGTGATCGTGTCATTCGTATGCGGCTTTGGGAAGTTTTTTTTACATTTTCCATTTTCCATGCACGATGACGTCATGTTGAAAACACCGCATGGCCGATGGATCATGTGTTTGGTGACAATATCAAATAATTCTTGATCAATTAATGGGTCTGGAATTTCGGCTGAAATTATTTGATCGATTTCTTCAGGACGGATTCTATCTTTAAGCCAAACCAAAATGTGGGCATGAGGCAAACCTCGCTTTCGCCACTCTATCGTATACAGCCAACAACGCGTGATGCCAAAAATTAAATATTTAACAATAAAATCAATTAAGGATTTCAATTTTTGTTTAAACACACGTGCAGTTAAATCATGACGATGAATGGCTTGTTGTCCTGGCAATAGTAAAGTTTGTATCTCTTCCCAATTCGGATTACATGTGAATGTAATAAATAAATCCGGTCGGCCGTAATGACGTACGTGGTCATCGCATCTTGTATGTCTTCCTGCATGTTACGTGGACTGCCGATGTAGCTTGAAGGTAAAATAAAAGCATTACCGATGTCATTGGGATTTAAATTTCCATCGATGTTTCCAGCAACAGCATCTCGTAAGTGAATATATTCTTCTGATCGTAGTTTTGCCTGGTTGAATCGAAGGAATCGCAAGCGTTCGCTTTCGACCTTAGCATACATATCAACAATGTATTGATGGAACAGCTGACGATATCGAAGGATATAATTGTCTTGATGTTGCCTAACCATTATTCGGTGTGCGTAGTAGTTCATTGAGCTAACTTTATTATGTTTGTAATCACCTAAGAAAATAAAAAATAAAATGCAATACGAAATTAAAATCTATACATACAGTAAGAAAGTAAATAGATAATTGTCAAATTTACCGGTATTTGGATCATACTGTTTGATATTAAGGTGATATTTATCTTGTCCTTGCCAAAATATCAATGGATATTGTAGTGCATCATATGAACGGTGTAGATCCGAAATCGTTCTGACAGTGTTGTCTCGCCGTTTAGTTTTTATAGATCTTTTGTCAACTGGATCACCAACCATGATAACAGCAACCTCATCAACAGTTGGAGCGTTGAATCTACCAGCATGTTCACCTATTGGTACTTTGTCGGCTTTTATGACGATTTGATAATTGTCATTTTGCAGTCGTGGCGAAACTCTTTTGATCAATTGAATTAGTTGATTGTGATCTTCTAAAAATTTTTCCAATAATATTACAATTGCTCTTTCCTCTGCTAGTTCAATAAAATTATACAGACACCGAGTCGTCACGCGCTCTTCACAATCTCCCATAAAATAAATTTGAAGAAATTTCGGATTGTTATCAGGCATTGGCATCAGTAATCCGATTTTATGGTACACCTGGCCTTGAATTTTAAATGTAGTTTCAAAATTACGTCCATCAGATGCACGATCGCAAATTTTTGTTGCCCCAAATGACGTCATTTGGAAGCAAGAATTAAATTTGCGTATCTTACGCAAAAACAATTTGGAATCATCTGAATTGCCAGTAGCAAAGCCAAGGGATAATTAAGGCTCCGGCGGAGCGGATAGAGGTGACAGCACAACTTTTCCTGATGCGCAGCACATGCCGGCTGCTTCATTCCGAAATTTCAATGCCTGACAATATTGACATACTTTATCCATTCCACCGATAGCAATTTTTGAATGCGCTGAGTAGTTAATGCAGCAGTTAATGCAGTTAATGCAGAAGAACGAATGATGCACGTGTTAATGAGCGGCTGATCCGTTGCATTTGTCGATCTAGTACTCGTACTGTAGCTATGTTTCGTTCTCGTGCTGCTTTTGTTCTCGTAATATTCTGTTGCAGACGTTCGTCACGCTGTTCTTGAGATTCTTGTGCACGACTTTCTGCAGTACTGATTATTTGAGCTGCATTTCTTGTTTCGATTTGTTCTGGTAATTGCTGAGCTCTTTCAACACGTTTGCGTCGTGACCCTTTGCTGCTCGCGTTGTTGAGGTTAGATTTTTTTGATGGCATTTGACTGAAAATAATAATTTAATCGTTTAAATATGAGAAAAGAAAAATTGAAAATCATTCTAATTAACTTTTATAATTATGTGATAATACTGACATGTACATATTTAAATTATAGATTTTAAATAATGATTTCAATAAGAATTGAAAGACTAATTTAATCGTTTAAATATAAAAAAAAATCTGAAAAACTTGTTATCATAGCACATTGAGATAATAAGTGCTAAATATTTTTTAAAAGAAGTTAAATAAAAACAATAAAAAAAATATTTGTACAACTATTGAAAAAGTGTAGGAAATTGTGTATCATTTTTGCATTGACATTTTAATTAAATTTTATAATTATGTGATAATACTTACATACATATATTCAAATTAAATTATAAAGTTTTGATCAAAGAAGCACAAATAAGTAAAAAGCAGGATTAATTTCACTGTATTATCTTTATTATAATATGAATTCAATTTACACTTCAGTCTAAGTAACACGTGGCCGGCTATGCTAACACCAAAATTTAAAAAGTGGAAATAATTGAATTATACGATATTTCGTTCACTACAAAATAAATTTAATTAATTTTATAGCGTCAATAACACGTGGTAATTATGCTGTTAAAATGTAGCTTATATGACACGTTCGTAGATTTACCATAGCAGCGCCATCTATTGATTACTTACTCAACCCAGTCGAAAGGTATCGACTTCTGTTAGAATAATTTGGAGTTAACAGATAATTGTGACTGTCAAATAATAACATACAAATAATTAACACACAAATAATTAACAATAAATAAAAATTGCGACTATAATTTCAGATTTTAACTATTCTATCTCCCAAGTTGGATCGAACTGCACATGGTGTGCGAATTTTATTATAATCGGTTAATTGGTTTAGAAGTCCATTGAAGACAAACATTGTGACACGAGATTTATATATATTAAGATATATATATATATATATATATATATATATATATATATATATATATATATATATATATATATATATATATATATATATATATATATATATATATATATATATATATATGGTGGTGGTATTATTGACTGTTGATTTAAATATAAATTATGATTTCTGAGGATGCAGTCAGTCTATTTGGCCCACAAGACAAAGAAAACTTACTGACAAGCTTTCGAATTTTATTTAATTCTTTTTCAAGACATCCATAACAAAGAAATATAAAAATTAACTACCTATTTAAAATTGTTAATTGTCTTACTTACTACTCGTGAGATTACAGTTATTGTTATACTTTATAAAAAATCCGTTAATAAATATATTAAAATTTTTTATTCAAAATAACTATATTGTCACTATACAGAGTGCCCCAAAAGTCTGGAAACGGCCAATTATCTCGTAAATTACCAGACATAATTATGCAAAATTTGAGGTACACCTATTTTGGGATACCATATTTGATATTTGCAATGTTGCCAGATTTGCTGTTTCTCTTATATTATTAGTAACTTTGGTATTTCAAATTCATTACCCTGTATATTCACTCATTATTGGAATCTCCTTTTCAATACGAGTCCAACCATATATAACACTTATGATTTTATGTAGTCTGGAAGGTCTTAAATATATAAAACAGAAGTCTGGCAATGTCTAATTATCTCAATAAATTTTTTAATACTAACTATTTTTAACTACATTAAAACGTAACAATTGGTAGATTACAACATTTTTTAACACAATGGTTACTTTATCAAGTGTTCAAAATGTGCTATATTTTTGAGTTGACAGTACCCTAAGCGATGGTAGAATGCGTTTACCACATTTTTCCATGATTGTCTAGAATTTATTCGTTGCCTTAGTTCTGCAAGATTTGCTGAGTTTTGCAAACTGATTTTTTCAAGTATCCCCAATAAAATTAATCTTCATTATTTAAATCAGGTGGACGTGGAGGCCATGCAATTTTAGCTCATCTACCGATCTATCGTCCTAGAAATATCTCTTAAAATAACCCGCAGCATTTATCCCAATATGAGCTGGAGCTCCACCTTGCCCATATCTAATTAAAATTGGCACCAAACAAGTTTATTAAAGCAGGTGCAATTTAATTTAATAAGAACAAGAACAAGAACAAAAAACAAGAATCAAGAAGACAACAGAATTGCTAACGAACTAGACAGAGAAGTCAAAAGAAGGTTAAACGAGCACAGAAGCGAACACTGGGACAAATATATCCCAAGAACCAAATCCAAATCAATCCGCATTCTGGAAAGTATTAAAAATACTTAGAAAAGACAAAAAACCCATACCGCCTCCACACGGAACAAACGGTAGAGTATTTACCGATCAGGAAAAAGCTGAAGTAATGAGAGAAACACTCGATCAACAATAACAATATGCAAAACTTTCACCCGGCAGAAGATTTAGACTTTACGGTGGAAGTAGAAAGAAGCGCTAGACGCTTAAGAAAAAGAAAAGGTATAATTGGCCTAGAACATACAAGTCCGAAAGAAATCAAAGAATTAATAAAAATATTAAATCCAAAGAAAGCAGCCGGTCCTGATAAAATCACAAACGGGGCAATTAAAAATGTACCAAACAAGATCATAGTGTACATTGCAAACAGAATAAATGGAATACTACGATTAAGATACTTTCCAGACAGGTGGAAAGAAGCGGAAGTAATAATAATTGGAAAACCGGGAAAAGATGAGCTGTCCACAAAACTATCGACCAATAAGCTTACTATCATGTCTAAGCAAAATAGCCGAAAGATTAATCTTAAAAAGACTTCAGACAGAGTCTGAAGCAATTGGAATGATTCCAAAAGCACAGTTCGGTTTTAGATCCAGGCACTCTTGTGAACTAAAAGTACTTAGACTAACGGAATTTATCAACAAAGGTTACAACGAGAAATTGTACACCGCTGCAGCTTTTCTAGATGTTAATAAGGCATTCGACAGGGTATGGCACGAAAGCCTACTCTACAAAATGAGCCAAAATGGATACAGTGAGGCGATGACATGTCTCCTTGCGTCATACCTGACAAACCGGGGATTCAAAGTTCGAATAGGGCCTACCCTATCCGAAGTCGGAACTCTGGAGGCAGGTGTGCCTCAGGGAGCGGTGTTGTCTCCATATCTGTTTACCATATACACAGCAGATACACCCAGTGACTACAAAACATTGCTCAGCTTGTACGCAGACGATACAGCGCTAGCAACAAGCAATAGGAACATAAATTTTGCAACCAGAGATTTACAACGCTCTCTAAGTCGACTATATGCATGGTGTATAAAGTGGAAAATTGCACTTAACCCAGATAAAACACATGCCGTCATGTTTAGAAAACGAAGACAAATACCCAACATACAATTAAATCTAGCAAACGAAAACATAGAATGGAGCAATCAAGCTAAATACCTAGAAGTGACCCTTGATCACAAGCTCACATTCACTAAACATGTAAACCAAGTAGTACATAAAGCGAAACTGACATAAGATACAACTTACCTCGCTAATAAGCAGGAAAAGCAAATTAAATTTCTGGACGAAAATAAGAGTAGCAAATAGCATAATCCTTCCAACGCTAATAATACGCATCAGCAGCTTGGGGACACACATGTAAATCAAATAGGAAGAAACTGCAAGTAGCACAAAACCAGCAAAATTAGATCAGCACTAAACGTACCGAGATATGTACCTCTACGGTACCTATACAGAGATACAAAACAAAAAAGAATTCTTCATACAATGAACGAGAAATCATATGACATCTTCAATGAGATAAGTAACCACCCCAACAGAAAGCTGCGAGAGCTAGCAGATAATGATGCAAACATTAGGACCACACATAGGCGGCCTAAACAACAAATAGCAGGATATGTCCCAGTCGCATAAAACAAACGTAAAGACAGAGATATGTACAGACTAGTCAAAGGCAACGCGGGTTAGAAGTAGAAGTAAAAAAAAGGGTAACAACCGGGGTCTGGCATTTTAGAGTTCCAGACACCAGGAATTGCTCACCAAAAAAAAAAACAGGTGGTATTAAGTATTAGTATTAGTTAAAAAATTGATAAAATACCTTCTAACTTCGAGAGTGAATTATAGTGTCAATGAATATTTTCATAATCCGGGTACGATAAGACACGTGATACTGACTCCTATCACACATATACATACATCCGTAAATGGTACAAAGAGAGCCTTATGCTCTCTTCGTACAGCCAATTTTATGGCTTAGGCCCTTAAGGCAGGTCTAATTGGGAGACCAGCACGCGACCCTCTGAGCATCGAGACCATAGCGCGGCAAGCATGGGCTCGGTGGCCAGACCAGTCGGATGCTCAGCTGGCGAGGAGAACAAATTAATTTTTGCCAAATCGGCAGCTGAGTGACCGAACACACACTTTCCCTGTGCGGAGGGGCACCAACTTAGGTTGGTGCCTCTCTTTGCAGGGCACACACTTTAGTAGGGACATCAGGTCCAAAGTAATGCTCATACCAAGTAAATTCAGTAAAATAACTAGGGAGAAAAGCTTTTCGCTACCCCTTAATTTTAGGTGGCATAACCACAATCATGTCGATACGGAGGGTTTTGTTCATTACCCAAATAGCCCGACGTAAAGTTCATAAGCCTTCGCTGCGTATGTCAGACGTAGAGAAGGGGTGGAGGAAAAACCTGGGGGTCAGATAGGTACTGATCCAGAATGATTAGCTCTTCTGGAGCGAGACCGGTTTGATCTTCGGACATGTGGATCCCACTGATTAGCAGTGATATACACATGTCACTAGGGGTTGGGTTGAACGCTTCGCGTGTGTGTGTGTGTGTGTGTGTGTGTGTGTGTGTGTGTGTGTGTGTGATTTCTAAGAACATTTCGTAACTATTGAAGTTAAATTTTCTTCGATAAAAAATGGCCCAACTAACTGAGTGCCTACTATACCTAACCACACATTTAAATTTTGTGGTTTTTGAGTTTGGTTTTCACGCATCCAATGTGGATTTACGTCACTTTAGTACCTTAAATTGTGTCTATTTATACTTCCACACAGTGTAAAGGTTGCTTCATCGGAAAAAGATATTCTGTTAACGAAATTTTTATCCTTTTCCATTTTATATATCATTACCTCAGTAAACTCTAATCTACGATCTAAGGCATCTTCACTTAATTTTTGCAAGTTAATTTTGTATCGTTTAAAAATAATTTTATGTAATACACGTAAGACTGAAGAACAACCTACATCATGTACTTGTGCAATGCATTATATCTAGTTTTGTTATCATTTATAACTCTTTTTGGTCTAATTAATCGGTATTTATCTAGTAAATTCGTAATTCGTAATTTGTTATTCGTAATTCGGAATTCGTAAATTGTAAATTGATTGTCAGAATTTTACAAAATTTGGTGTAAATGTCCAACGTTATTTAGAAGAGGTATTTCCCGGACAATGGATTGGTAGACGAGGTAGAATTGAAAAGCCTCCACGTTCACATGATTTCAATCCTAAAGATTATTTTATTGGGGATACTTTCAGTTTACTTTAGTTTTGCCGAACTAGGGCATCAAAATATTGATGTATCTCGAATAATTTCTAGACAATCATGGAAAAATGTGGTTATGCATTCTACCATCGATTAGGGCACTTTCAACTCACATGGAGCACATTTTGAATACTTGATAACCATTATGTTAAAAAATGTTGTAATCTATCAATTATTACATTTTAATGTCGTTAAAAATAGTTAGTATAAAAAAATTTATTGAGACAATTAGGCGTTGCCAGACTTTATGTTTTACGTATTTAAGATCTTCCAAACTACATAAAATCATCATTTATCATGTGTTACATATGGTTGAACCCGTATTGAATAGGAGATTCCAATAATGACTGAATATACAGGGTGATGAATTTAAAAAACCAAAGTTACTAATAGTATAAGAAAACCGGTAGATCTGGCAACATTGCAAATATTAAATATGGAATCTCCGTATCCCAAAATAGGTGTACCTTAAATTTTGTACAATTATAGCTAGCAATGTATGAGATAATTGTCCGTTTCCAGACTTTTGGGCCACTCTGTATATGTCATTGTCATGTTGGTTTGATTAATGGACTAATGGACTCTGATTAACGGATTATGAATGAATATAAAGTTACTTTACGTGGAAAGCAAAACCAGCAACAATAGTTTTTATTCTTATTTATTTAATTGTCTATAAAAATATAAAAAATATAAATTAATCCAGTCAGTTTGGCTTAAGCACATATGAATTTTTTAGTGTTAGGATGTCGATAGATAATGAGATTCTGACGGTATTTATTGATATGTTAATATGTAACAATAAATGTTACTTAATTTGTCAATATCTGATCTTCTATTTGCACATTTTTTATTTTTCTGTATATGTGTCATTTCTAAAAATAACTGCTTCTGTTCATGTTTCTGCCTCTCCAGAATTGAAGCCTGCGAAAAATTAAATGTATGATTTAGATTGATGGTCTGTTCAGCTAATGCACAAGCTTGTGATTTCTTAGTTTTTGTATCACTTTTGCGATAAATAATTTTGTTGTGTAATGTTTGAGAAGTTTCTCCTATATAAACTTTATCACAGTCTGAGCAAGGTATTTGATACACTACTCTACAACTTTCATCAGTGATAATTTAAACTGGAACAGATAAAGGAATTATTTATTTAAATATGTTTAAATAACTAATTAATTTAACTTTAACTGTCAGCCAATAAATGCCATATAAACTTTACTTTATTTTTGATATTTTAAACTAGAACAGATGAAAGAATTATTTAACCAAATATCTTTTGATGAATTTTAATAATATACAAAGGCATCAGTACCGCTTGCATACCTACATGATTTCCACAGAAATAGTCTATGTTTTGCTCAAACCTTAGCTTTCTCAGATCAAAAACAGATTTTTCACGCATCCATATACAGTGAGGACTTTTGAGTTCGAATAACATTAATATATTTTTAATATATTGACAAAATGCTTTTATAGGTTAATTGTTATGTTATTAGCTTTACCGATCATTTAACTCTCAGCTAACAAATGTCAGCAAAACTTTAGTTTATTTTTGATATTTTAAATTGGAACAGATGAAAGAGTTATTAAGCCAAATATCTTTTGATGAATTTTAATAATCTATAAAGGCATCAGTGCCGCTTACACACTTACATGATTTCCACAAAAATAGTCTATGTTTTGCTCAAACCTTAGCTTTTTTAGATGTAAAACACATTTTAACACAGACTTGTGTGCTGACATCCATATTCAGTGAGGACTTTTGAGTTCGAATAATATCAATATATTTTTAATATTTTGACAAAATACTTTTAAAGGTTCATTTTTATGTTATTAGATTTAACTGTCAACTAACAAATGTCAGCAAAACTTTAGTTTATTTTTGAGATTATAAATTGGAACAGATGAAAGAGTTATTTAGCCAAATATCTTTTGATGAATTTTAATAATCTATAAAGGCATCAGTGCCGCTTACATACTTACATGATTTCCACAAAAATAGTCTATGTTTTGCTCAAACCTTAGCTTTTTCAGATGAAAAACACATTTTTACACAGACTTGTGTGCTGACATTCATATACAGTGAGGACTTTTGAGTTCGAATAATATCAATACATTTTTATTATTTCGACAAAACGCTTTTAAAGGTTAATTTTTATGTTATTAGCTTTAACTGTCAGCTAACAAATGTCAGCAAAACTTTAGTTTATTTTTGAGATTATAAATTGGAACAGATGAAAGAGTTATTTAGGCAAATATCTTTTGATGAATTTTAATAATCTGTAAAGGCATCAGTGCCGCTTACATACTTACATAATTTTCACAAAAATATTTTATGTTTTGCTCAAACAATAGCTTTTTCAGATGAAAAACACATTTTTACACAGACTTGTGTGCTGACATCCATATACAGTGAGGACTTTTGAGTTCGAATAATAAGAATATATTCTTAATATTTTGACAAAATGCTTTTAAAGGTTAATTTTTATGTTATTAGCTTTAACTGTCAGCTAACGAATGTCAGCAAACTTTAATTTATTATTGAGATTATAAATCGGAACAGGTGAAAGAGTTATTTAGCCAAATATCTTTAGATGAATTTTAATAATCTATAAAGGCATCAGTGCCGCTTACATACTTACATGATTTTCACAAAAATATTTTATGTTTTGCTCAAACCTTAGCTTTTTCAGATGAAAAACACATTTTTACACAGACTTGTGTGCTGACATCCATATACAGTGAGGACTTTTGAGTTCGAATAATAAGAATATATTCTTAATATTTTGACAAAATGCTTTTAAAGGTTAATTTTTATGTTATTAGCTTTAACTGTCAGCTAACGAATGTCAGCAAACTTTAATTTATTATTGAGATTATAAATTGGAACAGATGAAAGAGTTAATTAGCCAAATATCTTTTGATGAATTTTAATAATCTAGAAAGGCATGAGTGCCGCTTACATACTGACATGATTTTCACAAAAATATTTTATGTTTTGCTCAAACCTTAGCTTTTTCAGATGTAAAACACATTTTTACACAGACTTGTGTGCTGACATCCATATACAGTGAGGACTTTTGAGTTCGAATAATATCAATACATTTTTATTATTTTGACAAAACGCTTTTAAAGGCTAATTTTTATGCCATTAACTTTAACTGTCAGCTAACAAATGTCAGCAAAACTTTAATTTATTTTTGAGATTATAAATTGGAACAGATGAAAGAGTTATTTAGCCAAATATCTTTTGATGAATTTTAATAATCTCTAAAGGCATCAGTGCCGCTTACATACTTACATGATTTCCATCAAAATAGTCTATGTTTTGCTCAAACCTTCGCTTTTTCAGATGAAAAACACATTTTTACACAGACTTGTGTGCTGACATCCATATACAGTAAGGACTTTTGAGTTCGAATAATATCAATATCTTTTTAAAATTTTGACAAAATGCTTTTAAAGGCTAATTTTTATGTTATTAGCTTTAACTGTCAGCTAACAAATGTCAGCAAAACTTTAATTTATTTTTGAGATTATAAATTGGAACAGATGAAAGAGTTATTTAGCCAAATATCTTTTGATGAATTTTAATAATCTATAAAGGCATCAGTGCCGCTTACATACTGACATGATTTTCACAAAAATATTTTATGTTTTGCTCAAACCTTAGCTTTTTCAGATGTAAAACACATTTTTACACAGACTTGTGTGCTGACATCCATATACTGTGAGGACTTTTGAGTTCGAATAATATCAATATCTTTTTAAAATTTTGACAAAATGCTTTTAAAGGCTAATTATTATGTTATTAGCTTTAACTGTCAGCTAACAAATGTCAGCAAAACTTTAATTTATTTTTGAGATTATAAATTGGAACAGATGAAAGAGTTATTTTGCCAAATATCTTTTAATGAATTTTAATAATCTCTAAAGGCATCCGTGCCGCTTACATATTTACATGATTTCCATCAAAATAGTCTATGTTTTGCTCAAACCTTCGCTTTTTCAGATGAAAAACACATTTCTACACAGACTTGTGTGCTGACATCCATATACAGTAAGGACTTTTGAGTTCGAATAATATCAATATCTTTTTAAAATTTTGACAAAATGCTTTTAAAGGCTAATTTTTATGTTATTAGCTTTAACTGTCAGCTAACAAATGTCAGCAAAACTTTAATTTATTATTGAGATTATAAATTGGAACAGATGAACGAGTTATTTAGCCAAATATCTTTTGATGAATTTTAATAATCTAGAAAGTCATGAGTGCCGCATACATACTGACATGATTTTCACAAAAATATTTTATGTTTTGCTCATACCTTAGCTTTTTCAGATGTAAAACACATTTTTACACAGACTTGTGTGCTGACATCCATATACAGTGAGGACTTTTGAGTTCGAATAATATCAATACATTTTTATTATTTTGACAAAACGCTTTTAAAGGCTAATTTTTATGCCATTAACTTTAACTGTCAGCTAACAAATGTCAGCAAAACTTTAATTTATTTTTGAGATTATAAATTGGAACAGATGAAAGAGTTATTTAGCCAAATATCTTTTGATGAATTTTAATAATCTCTATAGGCATCAGTGCCGCTTACATACTTACATGATTTCCATCAAAATAGTCTATGTTTTGCTCAAACCTTAGCTTTTTCAGATGAAAAACACATTTTTACACAGACTTGTGTGCTGACATCCATATACAGTGAGGACTTTTGAGTTCGAATAATATCAATATATTTTTAATATTTTGACAAAATGCTTTTAAAGGTTAATTTTTATGTTATTAGCTTTAACTGTCAGCTAACAAATGTCAGCAAAACTTTAATTTATTTTTGAGATTATAAATTGGAACAGATGAAAGAGTTATTTAGCCAAATATCTTTTGATGAATTTTAATAATCTAGAAAGGCATCAGTGCCGCTTACATACTTACATGATTTTCACAAAAATATTTTATGTTTTGCTCAAACCTTAGCTTTTTCAGATGTAAAACACATTTTTACACAGACTTGTGTGCTGACATCCATATACAGTGAGGACTTTTGAGTTCGAATAATATCAATACATTTTTATTATTTTGACAAAACGCTTTTAAAGGTTAATTTTTATGTTATTAGCTTTAACTGTCAGCTAACAAATGTCAGCAAAACTTTAATTTATTTTTGAGATTATAAATTGGAACAGATGAAAGAGTTATTTAGCCAAATATCTTTTGATGAATTTTAATAATCTATAAAGGCATCAGTGCCGCTTACATACTTACATGATTTCCACAAAATAGTCTATGTTTTGCTCAAACCTTAGCTTTTTCAGATGAAAAACACATTTTTACACAGACTTGTGTGCTGACATCCATATACAGTAAGGACTTTTGAGTTCGAATAATATCAATATATTTTTAATATTTTGACAAAATGCTTTTAAAGGTTAATTTTTATGTTATTAGCTTTAACTGTCAGCTAACAAATGTCAGCAAAACTTTAATTTATTTTTGAGATTATAAATTGGAACAGATGAAAGAGTTATTTAGCCAAATATCTTTTGATGAATTTTAATAATCTATAAAGGCATCAGTGCCGCTTACATACTGACATGATTTTCACAAAAATATTTTATGTTTTGCTCAAACCTTAGCTTTTTCAGATGAAAAACACATTTTTACACAGACTTGTGTGCTGACATCCATATACAGTGAGGACTTTTGAGTTCGAATAATATCAATATATTTTTAATATTTTGACAAAATGCTTTTAAAGGTTAATTTTTATGTTATTAGCTTTAACTGTCAGCTAACAAATGTCAGCAAAACTTTAATTTATTTTTGAGATTATAAATTGGAACAGATGAAAGAGTTATTTTGCCAAATATCTTTTAATGAATTTTAATAATCTATAAAGGCATCAGTGCCGCTTACATACTTACATGATTTCCACAAAAATAGTCTATGTTTTGCTCAAACCTTAGCTTTTTCAGATGAAAAACACATTTTTACACAGACTTGTGTGCTGACATCCATATACAGTAAGGACTTTTGAGTTCGAATAATATCAATATATTTTTAAAATTTTGACAAAATGCTTTTAAAGGTTAATTTTTATGTTATTAGCTTTAACTGTCAGCTAACAAATGTCAGCAAAACTTTAATTTATTTTTGAGATTATAAATTGGAACAGATGAAAGAGTTATTTAGCCAAATATCTTTTGATGAATTTTAATAATCTAGAAAGGCATCAGTGCCGCTTACATACTTACATGATTTTCACAAAAATATTTTATGTTTTGCTCAAACCTTAGCTTTTTCAGATGTAAAACACATTTTTACACAGACTTGTGTGCTGACATCCATATACAGTGAGGACTTTTGAGTTCGAATAATATCAATACATTTTTATTATTTTGACAAAACGCTTTTAAAGGCTAATTTTTATGCCATTAACTTTAACTGTCAGCTAACAAATGTCAGCAAAACTTTAATTTATTTTTGAGATTATAAATTGGAACAGATGAAAGAGTTATTTAGCCAAATATCTTTTGATGAATTTTAATAATCTCTATAGGCATCAGTGCCGCTTACATACTTACATGATTTCCACAAAATAGTCTATGTTTTGCTCAAACCTTCGCTTTTTCAGATGAAAAACACATTTTTACACAGACTTGTGTGCTGACATCCATATACAGTAAGGACTTTTGAGTTTGAATAATATCAATATCTTTTTAAAATTTTGACAAAATGCTTTTAAAGGCTAATTTTTATGTTATTAGCTTTAACTGTCAGCTAACAAATGTCAGCAAAACTTAATTTATTTTTGAGATTATAAATTGGAACAGATGAAAGAGTTATTTAGCCAAATATCTTTTGATGAATTTTAATAATCTATAAAGGCATCAGTGCCGCTTACATACTTACATGATTTCCACCAAAATAGTCTATGTTTTGCCCAAACCTTAGCTTTTTCAGATGAAAAACACATTTTTACACAGACTTGTGTGCTGATATCCATATACAGTAAGGACTTTTGAGTTCGAATAATATCAATATATTTTTAATATTTTGACAAAATGCTTTTAAAGGCTAATTTTTATTTTATTAGCTTTAACTGTCAGCTAACAAATGTCAGCAAAACTTTAATTTATTTTTGAGATTATAAATTGGAACAGATGAACGAGTTATTTAGCCAAATATCTTTTGATGAATTTTAATAATCTAGAAAGTCATGAGTGCCGCATACATACTGACATGATTTTCACAAAAATATTTTATTTTTTGCTCAAACCTTAGCTTTTTTAGATCTAAAACACATTTTTACACAGACTTGTGTGCTGACATCCATATACATTGAGGACTTTGGTGTTCGAATAATATCAATACATTTTTCTTATTTTGACAAAACGCTTTTAAAGGTTAATTTTTATGTTATTAGCTTTAACTGTCAGCTAACGAATGTCAGCAAAACTTTAATTTATGTTTGAGATTATAAATTGGAACAGATGAAAGAGTTATTTAGCCAAATATCTTTTGATGAATTTTAATAATCTAGAAAGGCATGAGTGCCGCTTACATACTGATATGATTTTCACAAAAATATTTTATGTTTTGCTCAAACCTTAGCTTTTCCAGATGTAAAACACATTTTTACACAGACTTGTGTGCCGACATCCATATACATTGAGGACTTTTGTGTTCGAATAATATCAATACATTTTTCTTATTTTGACAAAACGCTTTTAAAGGTTAATTTTTATATTATTAGCTTTAACTGTCAGCTAACGAATGTCAGCAAAACTTTAATTTATTTTTGAGATTATAAATTAGAACAGATGAAAGAGTTATTTAGCCAAATATCTTTTGATGAATTTTAATAATCTGTAAAGGCATCAGTGCCGCTTACATACTTACATAATTTTCACAAAAATATTTTATGTTTTGCTCAAACATTAGCTTTTTCAGATGTAAAACACATTTTTACACAGACTTGTGTGCTGACATCCATATACAGTGAGGACTTTTAAGTTTGAATAATAAGAATATATTCTTAATATTTTTATTAAGGCATGAATATTAATAATAATAATAATAATACATTTCGGCATGTCGGGACGCGGGTATTTTGCCAGAAATAGGCCCAGAAAGACACGAATAAGCTTACGCATTTGCTTAAAATATCTTGAAGATACAGGTGGGACAATATAACTGGATTAATTTTGTAGACGTTGAGAGTCGCTAAATTGAGAACTTAAGGTATTAGTGAGATTTTATGAGAGCGATAAATGTGAAAGATAAAAAATAATTATATCAAGAAGTGATTTTGTAATTTATAACTCTCAGTAATATATATTTATTATTAATTGTTTAAAAATTTTTGTGAAATCTTAGGTGGTTTTTTAATTCTATTATCGTTTTTTAATTTGTATTTACTATATCCTCGTTCAATTATACACTACCGAGCATAAAATCAGGATCACCCCGTAATTTGAATTTATTTTAGAAATTTTGGGTGTAGATAGGAGAAGGAACTACCAGAAAAAGAATAATCGATAAAATATGCAAAAAGATCAACATATTTTCATCACTTAACTAAAATTTGCATATTGAATGTAGCTTCTCGCGTTCCAAAATTATGTTGCTTCACCTTCGAGACAAATGTAAAATATTTACCTAAGTCAAACACAAATATAACGGACATAATTGGAATATAATTAAATTGGTTTACATTCAATGTATTTACATGAAACGACCGCGACCTTCCAAAAAATGATACTTTTTTATGGCTAAGAATAATGGTTGGCTTAGACCTTCCCAATGGCCCGGCATTGACATTACAAAACTAAACCCGCAGATTTACTGAGACACGCATTGAAAGGTATAGAAAAACTCCCGGTGTATGTAAAAGGAAATATATAGAAGACAGCATTGAACGAACGTTGGAACATTGTTAGAATTCACAAGTAGATACAAAGCGGTGTGTAAGTGTGTATGTGTGTGTGTGCCAAAGAAATAGTAGATCGTCATGAAAAAACTTGTGGGAAAGGCTTACCTATTACTTGTATGCCAATCTGACGTATAAGGAACTAAAGTAGATTAAGAATTTATACAATTAAGCATTTAATAGCTGAAATGAATCTAATTTTGTATAAAAAAAATGAATGGAGTTAAAAAAAATTTAATTACTTTATAACTTTATATGATAATTTAAAATAAAAATTAATAACTTAATTAATCAATGTAGTACATTGCTTAATTAAGTTTGTGACTAATAACAATTAATTTTTTGGTATGTAATTAACCAACAAAATTACATGCATGGTCTCTGTTTAACGAAAACACTATTCTACAACGAGTCCCCATTAATTAATAAATCGTAATTACATACTTACATGATTTCTAAAGAAATAGTCAATGTTTTGCTCAAACCTTAGCTTTATCAGATGAAAAACAAATTCTTACACATATACAGTGAGGACTTTTGACATAAACTGGCTCCGTGTTTATTCATCAGTTTATTGAAACTTCCATCGGTTCGATATATGTATATATATATATATATATATATATATATATATATATATATATATATATATATATATATATATATATATATATATATATATATAAATAATCATCATCCAGCCTCAAGAGTCCACTGCTGAACATAGGCCTCTTCCTCGTGTTTTCAACCCCGTCTATCTTGCGCCGCTCTTAACGGGTCAGGCCGTGGAGTTTGGGGTGTGGACATTGTAAAATGGCGTGCAACCCATCCTCCATGCTATGGCATGCTGGACGAGCCATACAGTCTGTAGTCACCACCCCGAAGTATGAGCGGGAACACAATGTATCAATACTCATACTCTTATGAAACGCACCTGGCGAATCATAAGAGCCTTCACATTTTACTCCTCTTCAACTTGTCTTGAGTATAATGTCCTTAATCTTTTCTATCAGCCTCTCTTAGCAAACTCTTGTTTTTTTCCGACCCCAAATGGCGATTAGGTTTTCGAAGGCGGTCACTATATTTCTTTCTAATATATTCTTCCCATCCACACCTTCTTTCCCTCCGCATCCTACCCAACAAAAATATGGAGAAAACCAGATGCAAAAAATCCGTAAGTTAAGGTGGAAGCTATCGTGCTAAAAACTGAGTGGTTGCACGTCATGCGGCCGCTAACGATGCTCTTGGGACACCGGGCAAAATCCCATTGAATGAATATTGGCCTTGTTCCTGTACGCGGGGCTCTACAGGAATTGACCAACGTTCCCCAGCTACTCGTTGGAATAAATATGAATACTCACCAACATGCCAAGCAAGCACGGTGTTTAAATGCCAAAAACCCGACCACTGTAAACCAACCCTATATATAAGATATATAATAAATACTGGATATTAGCGACTTTCGATTTAAACAAACAACAAAGTTAATTAGGGCTGCAGTAAAAAGTTTGGCCGGGTTGTTACAGAAACATGTTTCTTTAACATCCCGGCCAAATTTCTGACTGCAGCCCTAATAAACTTTGCTGTTTATATATATATATATATATATAATATATATATATATATATATATATATATATATATATGGTATTATTGACTGTTGATTTAAATATAAGTTATGATTTCTGAGGATGCAGTCAGTCTATTTGGCCCACAAGACAAAGAAAACTCTTTGACTGACAAGCTTTAGAATTTTATTTAATTCTTTTTCAAGACATCCATAACAAAGAAATATAAAAACTAACTATTTAAAATTGTTAATTGTCTTACTTACTAGTCGTGATATTACAGTTATTATTGTACTTTATAAAAAAAACCATTATATAAATATATTAAAATTTTTTATTCAAAATAACTATATTGTCACTATACAGAGTGCCCCAAAAGTCTTGAAACGGCCAATTATCTTGTAAATTACCAGACATAATTATACAAAATTTGAGGTACACCTATTTTGGGATACCATATTTGATATTTGCAATGTTGCCAGATTTGCTGTTTCTCTTATATTATTAGTAACTTTGGTATTTCAAATTCATTACCCTGTATATTCACTCATTATTGGAATCTCCTTTTCAATACGAGTCCAACCATATATAACACTTATGATTTTATGTAGTCTCGAAGGTCTTAAATATATAAAACAGAAGTCTGGCAAAGCCTAATTTTCTCAATAAATTTTTTAATACTAACTATTTTTAACGACATTAAAACGTAACAATTAGTAGATTACAACATTTTTTAACACAATGGTTACTTTATCAAGTGTTTAAAATGTGCTCTCTTTGTGAGTTGACAGTACCCTAAGCGATGGTAGAATGCGTCTACCACATTTTTCCATGATTGTCTAAAATTTGTACAAAGAGAGCCTTATGCTCTCTTCGTACAGCCAATTTTATGGCTTAGGCCCTTATGGCAGGTCTAATTGGAAGACCAGCACGCGACCCTCTAAGCATCGAGGCCATAGCGCAGCAAACATGGGCTCGGTGGCCAGACCAGTCGGATGCTCAGCTGGCGAGGAGAACAAATTAATTTTTGCCAAATCGGCAGCTAAGTGACCGAACACACACTTTCCCTGTGCGAAGGGGCACCAACTTAGGTTGGTGCCTCTCCGTGCAGGGCACACAATTTAGTAGGGACATCAGGTCCAAAGTAATGCTCATACCAATTAAATTCAGTAAAGTAACTAGGGAGAAAAGCTTTTCACTACCCCTTAATTTTAGGTGGCTTAACCACAATCATATCGATACGAAGGGTTTTGTTCATTACCCAAATAGCCCGACGCAAAGTTCATAAGCCTTCGCTGCGTATGTCAGACGTAGTGAAGGGGTGGAGGAAAAACCTGGGGGTCAGATAGGTACTGATCCAGAATGATTAGCTCTTCTGGAGCGAGACCGGTTTGATCTTCGGACATGTGGATTCCACTGAATAGCAGTGATATACACATGTCATTAGGGGTTGGGTTAAACGCTTCGCGTGTGTGTGTGTGTGATTTCTAAGAACATTTCGTAACTATTGAAGTTAAATTTCCTTCGATAAAATATGGCCCAAATAACTGAGTGCCTACTATACCTAACCATACATTTAAATTTTGTGGTTTTTAAGTTTGGTTTTCACGCATCCAGTGTGGATTTACGTCACTTTAGTACCTTACCTTGTGCCGATTTATACTTTCACGCAGTGTAAAGTTTGCTTCATCGGAAAAACATATTCTGTTAACGAAATTTTTATCCTTTTCCATTTTATCCATCATTACCTCAGTAAACTCTAATCTACGATCTAAGGCATCTTCACTTAATTTTTGCAATAAGGTAATGTTGTATCGTTTAAAAATATTCTTATGTAATACACGTAAGACTAGAACAACCTACATCATGAACTTGTGCAACCCTGCGTAAGGATGTATGTGAATCTTCAACAAAACTTTGCATTATATCTAGTTTTGTTATTAATTACTATTTAACTGGGAATAAGCCACAATTAAAGATAAAAATACGTTTATTGACGTTTCAATTTCCACTTTGGAAATCGTTTTCAAAATACAAACAGTAAATTTAAAAAAATTTGTTTAATTTTTACTGTTTGTATTTTTAATAATAATAATAGTCTCCCGTTTTATACCGCACGCGGCTTTGGGAGTATAGCAGGGTAGTCTGCTATATCTAGGGCCTACGGTATACAAGGAAGGTAACATGGCCAGTGCTACGCTTCAACCGCCTATTATTACCCTGGTTTTACCCAAGGTACTCATTTTATTCAGGCTGAGTCGACCTGGGGCCTATAGACATTTTAAAAATGCCTAGTTGTTCTTGCCGGCGGTAGGATTCGAACTCACGACCACCGGCATGCGAGGCAAGCACACTACCGCTTGCGCTACGCGGGCCCCTTTGTATTTTTAAAAGAGTTTTAATTTTATAAAGATAAAAATACGTTTATTGACGTTTCAATTACCACTTCGGAAATCGTTCTCAAAATACAAACAGTAAATTAAACAAATTTTGTTTAATTTACTGTTTGTATTTTGAGAAAGATTTCCGAAGTGGAAATTGAAACGTCAATAAACGTATTTTTATCTTTAATTGTCGCTTATGCCCAGTTAAATAGTAATTAATTTAAAATGCCACAAGAAAATAGCTTCAGAACAATAGTTTTGTTATCATTTATAACTCTTTTTGGTCTAACTAATCGGTATCTATCTAGTAAATTCGTAATTTGTAATTCGTAATTCGTAATTCGTAATTCGTAATTCGTAATTCGTAATTCGTAATTCGTAATTCGTAATTCGTAATTCGTAATTCGTAATTCGTAATTCGTAATTCGTAATTCGTAATTCGTAATTCGTAGTTCGTAATTCGTAATTCGTAATTCGTAAATCTTAATTCGTAATTCGTAATTCGTAATTCGTAATTCGTAATTCGTAATTCGTAATTCGTAATTCGTAATTCGTAATTCGTAATTCGTAATTCGTAATTCGTAATTCGTAATTCGTAATTCGTAATTCGTAATTCGTAATTCGTAATTCGTAATTCGTAATTCGTAATTCGTAATTCGTAATTCGTAATTCGTAATTCGTAATTCGTAATTCGTAATTTGTAATTCGTAATTCGTAATTCGTAATTCGTAATTTGTAATTTGTAATTCGTAATTCGTAATTCGTTATTCGTAATTCGGAATTCGTAAATTGTAAATTGATTGTCAGAATTTTACAAAATTTGGTGTAAATGTCCGACGTTATTTATAAGAGGTATTCCCGGACAATGGATTGGTAGACGAGGTAGAATTGAAAAGCCTCCACGTTCACTTGATTTCAATCCTAAAGATTATTTTTATTAGGGATACTTTCAGTTTACTTTAGTTTTGCAGAACTAATGCATCAAAATATCGATGAATCTCGAATAATTTCTAGACAATCATGGAAAAATGTGGTAGACGCATTCTACCATCGATTAGGGCACTCCCAACTCACATGGAGCACATTTTGAATACTTGATAACCATTATGTTAAAAAATGTCAGACTTTATGTTTTACGTATTTAAGATCTTCCAAACTACATAAAATCATCATTCAAGTGTTACATATGGTTGAACCCGTATTGAATAGGAGATTCCAATAATGACTGAATATACAGGGTGATGAATTTGAAAAACCAAAGTTACTAATAGTATAAGAAAAACGGTAAATCTGGCAACATCGCAAATATTAAATATGGAATCTCCGTATCCCAAAATAGGTGTACCTTAAATTTTGTACAATTAGTAGTAATTGTACAAAAAGCAAAACCGGTAACAATAGTTTTATTATTATTTATTTAATTGTCTATAAAGATATAAAAAATATAAATTAATCCAGTCAGTTTGGCTTAAGCACATATGAATTTTTTAATGTTAGGATGTCGATAGATAATGAGATTATGACGGTATTTATTGATATGTTAATATGTAACAATAAATGTTACTTAATTTATCAATATCTGATCTTCTATTTACACATTTTTTATTTTTCTGTGTATGTGTCATTTCTAAAAATAACCGCTTTTGTTTATGTTTCTGCCTCTCTAGAATTGAAGCCTGTGAAAAATTTAATGTGTGATTTAGATTGATGGTGTGTTCAGCTAATGCACAAGCTTGTGATTTCTTAGTTTTTACATCACTTTTTTGAGAAATAATTCTGCTGTGTAATGTTTGAGAAGTTTCTCCTATATAAACTTTATCACAGTCTGAGCAAGATATTTGATACACTACTCTAGAACTTTCATCAGGTGTTATATCTTTAGTTTTAGTGTATACATGTGCTATGGTTTTAACATTTCTGGTGGCAATTTTTATTTTTTCCAAATCTGTAAATAATTTGAGAAGTTTTGGTGTTGAGAATGGAATATAAGGTAAAGATCCAAAAGTTTATGGTGTTAAGGTTGGTTGGTATTAAGGTGTTAACTGTCAGGCTATTGTTTATTTCTTGAGTTGCCACTTTTACTGTAATTTCTTTTTTATTGTTGGTATTGCCGGTCAGTGTGATGGACATTGGAGAGTTTGCAGTACTAAAAATTAATATATTGAGTAATCTTACGACTAGTAAGTAAGACCATTAACAATTTTAACTAGTTAATTTTTATATTTCTTTCTTATAGATGTCTTGAAAAAGAAATAAATAAAATTCGAAACCTTGACAGTAAGTCAAAGAGATTTCTTTGTCTTGTGGGCCAAATAGACTGACTGCATCCTCAGAAATCATAACTTATATTTAAATCAACAGTCAATCATACCACCACCATATATATATATATATATATATATATATATATATATATATATATATATATATATATATATATATATATATATCTTAATATATATAAATCTCGTGTCTCAATGTTTGTCTTCAATGGACTCCTAAACCAATTAACCGATTATAATAAAATTCGCATACCATGTGCAGTTCGATCCAGCTTGAGAGATAGGATAGTTTAAATCTCAAATTATAGTCACAATTTTAATTTATTGCTAATTATTTGTCTGTTATTATTTGACAGTCACAATTATCTGTTAACTCCAAATGATTCTAACAGATGTCGATACCTTTCGACTGGGTTGAGTAAGTAATCAATAGATGGCGCTGCTATGGTAAATCTACGAACGTGTCATATAAGCTACATTTTAACAGCATAATTACCACATCTTTAATGCTTTCATTTTACCTTCAAGCTACATCGGCAGTTCACGGAACATTCAGAAATACATACAAGATGCGATGACTTACGTACGTCATTACGGCCGACCGGATTTATTTATTACATTCACATGTAATCCGAATTGGAAAGAGATACAAATTTTACTATTGCCAGGATAACAAGCCATTCATCTTTTATTGTTAAATATTCAATTTTTGGTATCACACGTTGTTGGCTGTATACGATGGAGTGGCAAAAGCGAGGTTTGCCTCATGCTCACATTTTGGTTTGGCTTAAAAAAAGAATCCGTCCTGAAGAAATCGATCAAATAATTTCAGCCGAAATTCTAGACCCATTCATTGATCAAGAATTATTTGATATTGTCACAAAACACATGATCCATGGGCCATGCGGTGCTTTCAACATGACGTCACCGTGCATGTAAAATGGAAAATGTAAAAAAAACTTCCCAAAGCCGCATACGAATGACACGATCACGGATATTGATGGTTATCCAATGTATCGCCGCAGAAGTACTGAGAATGATGGCCACACATTTACAATGCGACTGCCGAAATTTCCAAATCAAGTTGAGTTTGATAATCAGTGGGTGGTACCATACTCACCACTACTTTCAAAAACTAACAAAGCTCATATCAATGTTGAGCTTTGCAGTTCTGGTAAATCAATTAAGTATATTTGTAAATATGTAAACAAAGGCAGTGATTTGGCCATATTTGAAGTACAAAACTTAAATAAAAATGACGAAATAGCACGATACCAAATGGGCAGATACATTCGCAGCAATGAAGCTATTTGGCATATTCGCAGCTTTACCATCCACGAAAAAGATCCTGCTGTCCAACATCTGGCAATACATCTTGAAAACGGTCAACGTGTATACTTCACTGAAGAAAATGTTCTCCAAAGAGCGTTCGAAGCCCCGAAAATGACTCTAACTGAATTTTTTACATTGTGTCAAAAACCTGATGTTTTTGGCCAATTCGCGAAGACATTGGTGTTTGGTGATGTTCCACGTTATTTCACATGGAACAAATCCAGTAAAAAATGGGATCCACAGAAACAAGAAAGACCACATCCTTCCATTACAGGCATATTCAAAGCTAAGACATTGGGTAGACTTTACACGGTACATCCAAAGCAACGTGAGTGCTATTTACGTTTGTTATTGGTGAATATTCCCGGACCAACGTCTTTTGAATTTTTACGAACAGTTAATGGTCGAGTATTCAATACATACCAGGATGCATGTCGTCAACTGCCATAATGCTAGAAGACGATAACCATTGGGACTCAACGCTTGCTGATGCTGCGTTGACATCAACACCGAATAACATTCGTCAGTTGTTTGCAATTATTTTAACGACATGTTATCCCTCGCAAGCACAAACTTTGTAAATCGGTATTGACTTAGTCAATACCGATTTAGAAGAGAGAAGACAGAAGACATCTTGTACCAAATTAGACAAACGAATCAATGCCAAAACATAGATTATACACCAGAGATGTACAATGAAGCATTGGTATTTATCGAGGATTTGTGTGTTCTTATTTCAAATTTACCACTTAATCATTATGATTTGCCATCACCTAATCGTCCAACCACCGACTTAGTCAATACCGATTTAGAAGGAGAAAATCAATATGACCATGGAAGTTTAGCAACAATTATCATGAACAGTGAACCATTACTGACAGCAGAACAAAAAATTATTTATGATCGGATTATGCTGGCTGTTGCTGCTGAACAAGGCGGTTTTTTTTCTTGAATACACCCGGTGGAACCGGTAAGACATTGTTAATATCGTTGATTCTTGCCAAAACACGGTCGCAACAAAAAATCGCATTAGAAGTAGCATCGTCAGGCATTGCGGCTACTTTACTGGATGGTGGACGAACAGCACATTCAACATTCAAGCTGCCATCGGACGTTCGTAATAAACCAGATGCAATGTGTAACATCAAAAGAATAGTGGAATATATGCAGTGTTACGAAAGAGTTCTATAATAATTTGGGATGAGTGCACAATGGCACACAAATATTTACTTGAAGCATTAAACAGAACTATGCAAGATTTAAACAGCAATAATCAACTTTTCGGTGGTGCTATCTTACTTTTGTCTAGTGACTTCCGGCAGACCTTACCGGTTATACCTCGCTCTACTTTCGCGGATCATATTAATGCATGTTTGAAACAATCATTCTTATGGCGAAGTGTTGAAACACTTCGATTGACCATAAATATGCGAGTACAATTGCAAAATGATCCATCAGCACAAATATTTTCCGAACAACTACTAGATATTGGGAACGGTAAAATAGAACTACAACCAAATACGCAATGCATTAAACTACCAGACAATTTTTGCACTGTTGTTCAGGATAAAAAATGAATTGATTTTGAGTATTTTCCCGGATATACAGAATAATTATTTAAATCATGAATGGCTTAGTCAACGGGCGATCTTGGCAGAAAAAAACGTTGATGTTGACGTAATTAACTTCCATATACAACAGTTGTTACCAGGTGATCTGATGTTTTTTAAATCAATCGATACTGTTGTTGATGAAAATGAAAGTGTAAATTTTCCTATTGAATTTTTAAATTCATTAATTATCCCTGGAAGACCACCACATAATCTTCGATTAAAGATTGGTTCCCCTATTATTCTCCTCCGTAAATTGAACCCACCTCAATTATGTAACGGTACGCGTTTGGTCATCAAAAAGATCACCGGAAACATTCTTGAAGCAACCATTTTGGCTGGGAAGTTTAAAGGAAAAGTGGTCCTGCTGCCACGTATTCCGATGATACCATCAGATTCTACCATACCCTTCAAAAGGCTACAGTTTCCAATTCGTTTAGCTCTCGCCATGTCTATAAATAAATCTTAAGGTAAAACAATGCCATTTGTGGTTTAGATTTGGAAAATCCATGTTTTTCTCATGGGAAACCGTCGAATCTAATTGTGTTAGCTAAAGACAGGTTAACCAAAAACATTGTGCACCAATTGGTGTTAAATTAAATTGAAACTTATTATGAATTAAAAATAGTATTTATTATTATTAATGTTTAAAAGTTTAAGACTGTCTGCCTTGCCTACCTCATTCATGAGTTTAAGCGTCACATGTTATTTACTGTATTATACTGTAATATACTTATATTTGTTATAAAATTAAATAGAAATAATAAATCTAATAAATTTTTATTTTGTACCTATTGATTTCTGCTTAATATCAAGTGTAAGAACATTTTAATTAATTGTGTTAAACGTACTTCCCCTTCAAATCTCAATCCAGTGAATTTGTATACCAACATCAACATTTTCGTCTTTGTTCGTAAATAATTTCATTGTACTAAAGGGTTATAGTAGTAGAAAGTCAAATGAGGAGATCACCATATTTTTTTACACATACCATCTGTGTGAAAAAACATAGTGGACTCCGTGACTGATGTTCTCTTATTGTTCCTCTTAGAAAGTTTACTATAATGTAATATAACAAAAACTTTAGCCACAGCAACGCGTGGCCGGGTCAGCTAGTATAACTTGATGAATTTTAATAATATTAATTAATATTAAAAGACAACAGTGCCGCTCGCTTATATACTTACATGATTTCCACAGAAATAGTCTATGTTGTGCTCAAACCTTAGATTTCTCAGATGAAAAATAAACACAGACTTGTGTGCTGGCATTCATATACACTAAGGACTTTTGAGTTCGAATAACATTAATTTTTATCTTATTAGCTTTAATTGTCAGCTAATAAATGCCATCAAAACTTTAATTTATTTTTTGATATTTTAAATTAGAACAGATGAAAAAATTATTTAAACCAAATACTTTTTAGACGAATTTTAATAATACGCAAAGAAATCAGTACCGCTTACATACTTACATGATTTCCACAGAAATAGTCTACGTTTTGCTCCAATTTTAGAATTCTCAGATGAAAAACAAATTTTTACACAGACTTGTTGGCTGGCATTCATATACACTGAGGACTTTTGAGTTCGAATAACATTAATATATTTTTAATATTTTGACACAACGCTTGTATAGATTAAGTTTATGTTATTAGCTTTAATTGTCAGGTAATAAATGCCATCAAAACTTTAATTTATTTTTGATATTTTAAATTAGAACAGATGAAAAAATTATTTAACTAAATATCTTTTGATGAATTTTAATAATATACAACGGCATCAGTACCGCTTACATACTTACATAATTTCCATAGAAATAGTCTATGTTTTGCTCAAACCTTAGATTTCTCACATGAAAAACAAATTTTTACACAGACTTGTGTGCTGGCATTCATATACACTGAGGACTTTCGAGTTCGAATAACATTAATATATTTTTAATATTTTGACAAAATGCTTTTTTAGGTTAATTTTTATCTTAGTAGCTTTAATTGTCAGCTAATAAATGCAATCAAAACTTTTATTTATTTTTGATATTTTAAATTAGAACAGATGAAAGAATTATTTAACCAAATATCTTTTGATTAATTTTAATAATATACAAAGGCATCAGTACCGCTTACATACTTACATACTTACATGATTTTCACAGAAATAGTCTATGTTTTGCTCAAATCTTAGATTTCTCAGATAAAAAACAAATTTTGGCACAGGCTTGTGTGCTGGCATCCATATACAGTGAGGACTTTTAAATTCGAATAACATTAATATATTTTTAATATTTTGACAAAATGCTTTTATAGGTTAATTTTTATGTTATTAGCTTTAATTGTCAGCTCACAAATGCCATCAAAACTTTAATTTATTTTTAATAATTTAAATTAGAACAGATGAAAGAAATATTTAACCAAAGATCTTCTGATGAACTTTAATACTACACAAAGGACTCAGTACCGCTTACATACTTACCAGATTTCCATATAAATAGTCTATGTTTTGCTCAAACCTTAGAATTCTCAGATGAAAAATAAATTTTTACACAGACTTGTTGGCTGACATTCATATACACTGAGAACTTTTGAGTTCGAATAACATTAATATAATCTTAATATTTTTGACAAAATGCTTTTATAATTAACTTTATGTTATTAGTCTTAATTGTCAGCTAATAAATGCCATCAAAACTTTAATTTATTTTTGATATTTTAAATTAGAACAGATGAAAAAATTAATTCAACTAAATATCTTTTGATGAATATTAATAATATACAACGGCATCAGTACCGCTTACATACTTACATGATTTCCACAGAAATAGTCTATGTTTTGCTAAAACCTTAGATTTTTCAGATGAAAAACAAATTTTTTACACAGACTTGTGTGCTGGCATTCATATACACTGAGGACTTTTGAGTTCGAATTACATTAATATATTTTTAATATTTTGAACAAAATGCTTATTATAGATTAATTTTTATGTTATTGTAGCTTTAATTGTCAGCTAATAAATGCCATCAAAACTTTAATTTTATTTTTAACATTATTAAAATTAGAACAATGAAAGAAATATTTAACCAAAATATCTTTTGATGAATTTTAATAATATACAAAGGCATTAGTACCGCTTTACATACTTAACCATGATTTTACAGAAATAGTCTATATTTTGTGCTCAAACCTTAGATTTCTCAGATAAAAACAAATTTTTTTACACAGACTTGTGTGCTGGCATCCATATACAAATGGGGACTTTTGTGTTCGAACAACATTAATATATTTTTAATATTTTGACCAAATGCTTTTATAGGTTAATTTTTATGTTATTAGCTTTAATTGTCAGCTAATAAATGCCGTCAAAACTTTAATTTATTTTTGATATTTTAAATTAGAACAGATGATAGAGTTTATATTAACCAAAAATCTTTTGTTGAATTTATTAATATACAAAGGCATCATTACCGCTTACATACTTACATGATTTCCACAGAAATAGTCTATGTTTTGCTCAAACCTTAGATTTCTCAGATGAAAAACAAATTTTTACACAAACCTGTGTGCTGGCATCCATACACAATGAGGACTTTTGAGTTCGAACAACATTAATATATTTTTAATATTTTGACAAAATGCTTTTATAGGTTAATTTTTATGTTATTAGCTTAATTGACAGCTAATAAAGTGCCATCAAAACTTTAATTTCTTTTGTGATAATTTAAATTAGAACAGATGATAGAGTTATTTAAACCAAATATCATTTGTTGAATTTTAATAATATACAAAGGCATCATTACCGCTTACATACTTACATGATTTCCACAGAAATATTCTATGTTTTTAGCTCAACCCTGATACTTAGATGAAAAACAAATTTTTACACAGACTTGTTGCTGGCATTCATATTCAGTGAGGACTTTTGTGTTCGAAAACATTAATCTATTTTTATTATTTTTACAAAATGCTTTTATAGGTTAATTTTTATTTTATTAGCTTTAATTGTCACTAATAAATGCCATCAAAACTTTAAATTATTTTAGATATTTTGAATTAGATTAGATGAAAGAATTATTTAACCGAATATCTTTTGATGAATTTTAATAATATATAAAGGCATTATTACCGCTTATATACTTACATGATTTCCACAGAAATAGTCTATGTTTTGCTCAACCCTTAGATTTCTTAGATGAAAAACAAATTTTTACACAGACATGTGTGCTGGCATTTATATTCAGTGAGGATTTTGTGTTCGAATAACATTAATCTATTTTTAATATTTTGACAAAATGCTTTTATAGGTTAATTTTTATGTTATTAGCTTTAATTGTCAGCTAATAAATGCCATCAAAACTTTAATTTATTTTTGATATTTTAAATTAGAACAGATGAAAGAATTATTTAACCGAATATCTTTTGTTGAATTTTAATAATATACAAAGGCATCATCACCGCTTACATACTTACATGATTTCCAAAGATATTATAGTCTGTTTTGCTCAACCCTTAGATTTCTTAGATGAAAAACAAATTTTTACACAGACTTGTCTGCTGGCATTCATATTCAGTGAGGATTTTGTGTTCGAATAACATTAATCTTTTTTTAATATTTTGACAAAATGCTTTTATAGGTTAATTTTTATGTTATTAGCTTTAATTGTCAGCTAATAAATGCCATCAAAACTTTAATTTATTTTTGATATTTTAAATTAGAACAGATGAAAGAATTCTTTAACCGAATATCTTTTGATGAAATTTAATAATATAGAAAGGCATTATTACCGCTTACATACTTACATGATTTCCACCGAAATCGTCTATGTTTTGCTTAACCCTTAGATTTCTTAGATGAAAAACAAATTTTTACACAGACTTGTGTGCTGGCATTCATATTCAGTGAGGACTTTTGTGTTCAAATCACATTAAACTATTTTTAATATTTTGACATAATGCTTTTATAGGTTAATTTTTATGTTATTAGCTTTAATTGTCAGCTAATAAATGCCATCAAAACTTTAATTTATTTTTGATATTTTAAATTAGAATAGATGAAAGAATTATTTAACCGAATATCTTTTGATGAATTTTAATAATATACAAAGGCATTAGTACCGCTTACATACTTACATGATTTTCACAGAAATAGTCTATGTTTTGCTCAACCCTTAGATTTCTCAGATGAAAAACAAATTTCTACACAGACTTGTGGGCTGGTATCCATGTACAGTGAGGACTTTTGAGTTCCAATAACATTAATATATTTGTAATATTTTGATAAATTGCTTTTATAAATTAATTTTTTTGTTATTATCTTTAATTGTCAGCTCATAAATGCCATCAAAACTTTAATTTATTTTTGATGTTTTAAATTAGAACACATGAAAGAATTATTTAACCAAATATCTTTTGATGAATTTTAATAATATACAAAGGCATCAGTACCGCTTACATACTTACATGATTTCCACAGAAATAGTCTATGTTTTGCTTAAACCTTAGATTTCTCATATGAAAAACAAATTTTTACACAAACTTATGTGCTGGCATCCATATACACTGAGGACTTTTGAGTTCGAATAACATTAATATATTTTCAATATTTTGACAAAATGCTTTTATAGGTTAATTTTTATGTTATTAGCTTTAATTGTCAGATAATAAATGCCATCAAAACTTTAATTTATTTTTGATATTTTAAATCAGAACAGATGAAAGAATTATTTAACCAAATATCTTTGTTGAATTTTAATAATATACAAAGGCATTATTACCGCTTACATACTTACATGATTTTCACAGAACTAGTCTATGTTTTGCTCAACCCTTAGATTTTTTAGATGAAAAACAAATTTTTACACAGACTTGTGTGCTGGCATTCATATTCAGTGAGGACTTTTGTATTCGAATAACATTAATCTATTTTTCATATTTTGACAAAATGCTTTTATAGGTTAATTTTTATGTTATTAGTTTTAATTGTCAGCTAATAAATGCCATAAATGTCTATCTTGCGCCGCTCTTAACGGGTCAGGCCGTGGAGTTTGGGGTGTGAACATTGTAAAATGGCGTGCACCTCATCATCCTCCATGCTATGGCATGCTGGACGAGCCAAACAGTCTGTAGTCACACACCCCAGAATATGAGCGGGAACACAATGTATCAATACTCATACTCTTATGAAACGCACCTGGCACCAGCCTTTCTCTTAGCAAACTCTTGTTTTTTTTTCCGACCCCAAATGGCGATTGATTTTCGAAGGCAGACGGGTCACTATATTTCTTTCTAATATATTCTTCCCATCCACACCTTCTTTCCTCCGCATCCTACCCAACAAAATATGGAGAAAAACCAGATGCAAAATATCCGTAAGTTAAGGTGGAAGCTATCGTGCTAAAAACTGAGTGGATTGCACGTCATGCGGCCGCTAACGATGCTGTTGGGACACCGGGCAAAATCCCATTGAATGAATATTGACCTTGTTCCTGTACGCGGGGCTCTACAGGAATTGACCAACGTTCCCAGCTACTCGTGGGAATAAATATTGAATACTCACCAACATGCTAGGAAAGCGCGGTGTTTTAATGCCAAAAACCCGACCACTGTAAACCAACC